>JBBPOY010000081.1:0-21860 GCA_038091675.1 Leccinum proliferum | reverse complement strand
GGTCGTTCAATTTGACGTCGTCGCCAACGCGGGTACCGCTCGAATCGTCGCCAGGTCGACCTGCTGGGTGGCGCGGATAAACACTGCCTTGTGCAGAAACGCTGGTTTGCGACATGTACGGATCGATGGATGGGACAAAACTCGCTGCAAGTAGCCCGCACGAGGCCAGCGATATTTATATGTTAAGACGCGTTCAAGTTCTCAACGGCATGATAACGATCCGAGCGTGTTGCTAGTGGGTGTGATAAGAATTGATGGATCTGACTCAGTCATTCGGTTACTCAAAATTTGTGTACTTGACCGGTTATCTCTGCAGGTTCGCTAATAAATTGTTACGGACGTGCTCAACGATGATTCACTCAAGTCGTCGAAGAGACGAGAATCGAGAGAATAAATGAGTATTCCAAAACTAGAGAACTACGATACAGGAATCACGAGTATATATACTGATTAACACGAGGTAAACACGAGATGATGACAAAGAAATGAAGTGAAGTGAGAACGTGAAAGAAGTGAAAAGGTGAAGAAGTGAAATGTGAAAATGAAAACGTTACATAAATGATTCGGCAGTTTCCTGGCTGCGGCTCGCGGTTCCCTTCTTTACGACCACTGCCGACGCAGTACCAGGCGATGCCGCCGCCTCCACCTCCGCAGGGTTATAACCCTCAGTATTATCAAGGTTATGGACGGTAATGCGAGCTGTCACCTCGAGGGATGTACGATAGGCACGGATGTTTAGGATTTCGGAAACTGTTTCGCTAGCTACTATTCGTCACTTGTCGAAGTGTTGTTTGGCAAAGGCTTTGGATCCAACTCGAAACAACCGCATCTGGGTTGGATATGCCTCCGACACATCCGAATGGCTCGCGAAACAAAAACTTGAAGGCCAAACTTGGGTCTCATATCGCTGACAAGTTCGCGTTCACCAACGTATACGACATACAGAAAGCCCTTCGAACTAGCCAAGACCAAATCTTGCTCTTCCACTGGCAAGGTCCGTGTCTTGTGTATAGTCAAGTTTCGTTTCCTCAAACACCCGTGCAGCTATTTCTGCATTACGATCCAAGTCATCCCTAAAACAAGACGAGACATTAGCCCCGCATGATGAACGTCTCACTTTGGCTAAACTCTCGATGGAGAGTTCACCAGCCGCTCAAGACCTCTTCAATATTTTGGGAACAGTGAACGACGTACGTATTTCTTTTCACGCGACTTCCGCGAACTAATCGCCCTTCAGATGTCAACTCAAACCTCTTGTGATGTCGTTATTCTTTTCCTTGCTCTCACTGTTCTCGTACCACCTCCCGGATCACTCATACGGTGTTTCCATGATCAAAACAATTTTTTTTCCCCGCAATGGCTGCGAAAATGCGAAAATTGAATTCTTACATCAGTGGGAGTCACAAAGCGCAAATTCTCTGTGCTCTCAAGCTATTCAACACGATCTCGACTTTTGGGAGTGGAAGAGAGCGGAAGTCGGTCTTGAAGACTTGTCCCTGGGAGAACAAGGTACGCTCTTCTGCCTTTTTTTCTCAATCAGCAGCTTAATATAGTATAGAGCCTGCAAAAACTGCTTCACATGCGTAGGAAGAGATTGAAGGTGACGACATCCTTGTCCGACCTGGTGAGCCCCACTCGTGTCGCCAAATTGACCTGAGCTTAACGGGACAGAGCACATCCGTACTCATTACGTGTTACTTGTATTGTGTATGGTTGATCAAAGCACGCGCCGTCCATCAAGGCAGCATTCCTGGAGCAACGTCGTGTGGTTTTCATGAGCATATTCAAAGGCTTGGTTCAGGATAATTATAGCGTTATACAGAGAGTCCTCCGAGTCTGTTGGGAGGGCGTTTGGTCCGATCCCAAAATCAAACGGACTGTGAAGTTGCATCTGTTCAACGAAGTGACAATCTCGCACGTGAGCCTTTCTCAGTTTGTACAGTATCAATCGCGTATCCTGAAAACACCTTAGCTGCTGAAATTGTATGACCGCGCCGCTGCCGAGCGGCCAGAAGGAGCCTGGATGATTGTGCTCAAGGATATCTCAAGACTCCGTACCGTTACATGGACACCATGTCTGCTCTTGCACAATCATCCACTTCCACGGTCTCCATCCACCAAGGGGAGTTGTTTGCTAGCCCCTTGCTCATGACCATAGTCGAGCAGGTCCTCGCCAAAGCAGGTGGGAACTTGATGACACCGTCAGATACGCTGACTGTTTTCACATTTGTTCGGCGGCTGCTGGGGATGCTTACATCCAAGCAAGTCGATCCGCAATATTGCAACCTCCTCGTGATACTCGATCAGTTAGATGGAAGCATCGCTGGCCAACCATTCCCCGATCATCCGAGCGTATGTTTCGGTATGAGACGGGAGCTGTCCATTGCGAGAGCTTGCCTTCGTCACTTCCAAGACGACGCCTGTAGTAACGTGACCCAAGGTCCAGACAACCAGACGGTTGCGACCTTGCTTGACAGCATCGAGCAGATCCCCATTCGTGAGTCCCAAAGCTCGATGTGCAAAATGGTTTTGTCGTAACTCATCATCGCCACCTACTTGGTTGCCTATCTAGCTCCATCGGAGAGTGCTCGCGTAACCAATGCGTATGAATTGGTGGACTGGCTTCGTTTAGTAGACGTCCATCCATCTCCCGCGGATATATCTCGTCTCGCCGCGGCCGTTCATCGATTAAACAAATCTGCGCTCTGGTCTCTAATCAGTTACCTCCACCCTTCTGGTAGTCATCTATGGGATTCGGGTATTTTGAAGCTTGTGGCAGACTGGTGAGGGATACATTGATGCGTTTTCCTGATCGACTGATCATTGTCACCGAATAGTCCTCCTCTCGATGGCGCGTTTGGCTGGGTATACTTCCACCCTCCTGCCATCAATGCCTCCGCGTCCATCGTCAATGCGTCTGCATCTGCTTCCGCTGTCACCCTACTGCCACCGCTACAACTTTGACTTCAAATGATATCGTGGCTCTGCAATTTTTACTACGGTTATAGAAAGTGCATAGCAACCACAGAGAGCGCGCTAAGGACGGTAAGACATCTTGTCGAGCGCTAGACGATACTGACGTTCTTGTTTAGTACACTTTGCGTGTAACGGAACGGAACAAGCCACATGTATCTCCTTTCCCATGATCTTCTTGATGATCGCGCCACGAGCCTGGTGTCGAGTGTCACGCTCGTACTGAACGAGAACGCGGGGAGGTATCCTACCTGACTCGGACCACGCGGCAAGTGTGTGCACCCAATAGAGCCAGCCACTTTGGGAAAGTTCGCACGCCCTCCCGCGCGTGTTGGGGCATTCGCAACCGCAATCAGATATGCGATCTAATCCGAAAATCGGGCTAAATCGCATATCTGATTGTGGCTGAGACTGCAATCCGAAATGTTATCTTATCACATGTCGCCGATCTCTCTCATATCTTATCATATCACATATCACATCATATCTTGGAGTGTGTCACGTCACACTGATCCTAACAGTCACGTTTCCCATCGAGTCTTATTTATACGTACTAGTTTTCGGCCAAATCCACTCATCACACAGTCTTCATTATGTCAAACTCGCCTGCCCGTAGCTCCGCGTCCCTCGAACACCTTCCCTCAACTACATTCAAGCTGCTTCCTGGAGAAGAGCTTCCCGGGGTACTTCGTTGCCCACCTCCGAGTCGCACCGTCACCATATCGCAATCTTGCGTGCGGTCTCCAGGGGTCGACCCGTTGGAACGTCCCAAGAAAACTCTGACCGGAACTTGCCTTGTGGTTAGTGGTCATCTCATGTCATTAGGTACAAACATTACTCAGCTCTACACAATTAGACCCTCCCTCTCTCCGCAAATGTGAAGTCAAAGGATGCCATGATGGATGACTTCACAGAAGTACTCCAAGAAAAAATTATTCTGACGAAGATGCTTCTTCGCGTTCAAGAAGCCTACGAAGAGCGCGAAGCGCATCTCCTTCGCTACCTCTCCCAGGAAGACATTGAGCGGTTGGTCTCCGGACAAAACCCGTTCAAGGATACCGCATCCATTCGAGCGCAGTACTTTCAGGCGGCATTCAAGAATAATTTAAGGACATTTTCTGTGGAAATTTAATTGTCATGTACGATACCCTTTCTCGATGATCATCGGGGCTCCGCTAATGACGACTTCAGGTTTGAATCCTTGGTGCTTCGATCTCCTGTAGTCGAGGTTACATTACTTCATCGTTAGTGTCCCTTTTTTATTTAGTACTGAGCGCGATGTACGACGTAGCATGTTTGTAAACTGTGTAGCTGGAACAGCGTTCGAGCCAATTTGTTTTTGTTTGGTTACTTTACTTGTACTTGTTTAAGTTGCAATTTTAGATGCAATACTATCACTTACCAAGGACCCACTGAGTGACTAGTTGGCCGTCACAAAATGTCACATAAAGTAATGCGTTGTCATACTACTAGTAGTGGGCAAGCTCATTTGGTACATGATAGTAGTGGCTGTGTATTCCTTCGTGAGCAATTGAAATTTACCGTGGCTCTGCGAGTCTGCCGAACGTTTCCATCTCTCGTTCTGAATCGTCGTTCGTCGTGAGGATCAAACCATGAGCTGCTTAACATTGATTTAGGACCGCATGGAGCTACACAAATGGTATATCTGAGCGTGAAGATAATCTAGGCGATTATCTGTTTACGTATCACTCATTGTTTCGTCTCCACTCCCACCACTTTTCCCGGCCTTTGACTTCGAACGGCCGCCCATTGTCCCAACGCAGTGAGGAGCGGTAGCGGTCTCTGATGACTTCGACCTGTAGTGCCGGATCTTGCTTTCTCATTTATGCACTAGCTCTGTCTGTAATTCTTGCTTGTGTACACTGCCACCTCGCTTATCGCTTAATGATGACACCAAAGTGCGTGAGGTTTCAAGTGACGGTTGAACGTTGATGTGACTGTACTTGAAGACCTGACCTCCAAGTCCTGGCTGCATCATGTCGAACACGGGTTTTACCAAAATCTGTGTCTGTGGTCGCACGTTCATCGACCTTGGGGGCTTTACCAGGCATGAAAAGAGTTGTGTCAAGGGTAAAAAACGACTGTCCAGCGCCCTCTCGAGGGCGAAAGAGGTTTACCAGGCGAAGAAAGCGAAAATATCCCTTTCAAGGCAGGCGAGTATCGGCGAGGGTGCAACTAGTATCAATAGCAGGGTCATGGACAAGCAATGCCCAGCAGGAACCAGCAACGAAGCTGGCGAAAAATCCCTCCAACAGGCATGGCACTGTCCGATACTCCGTTGCTTTATCTAACATAAACAGGGCGACCCCGGGCCGTCTTTTTCAGGCCTGCATCAGGAATTCCCGACCAAAATTAATGGGGGAAATGTTGTTGGTTGCCCAGAGGTATGTGTTTATCATTTGCAATAGGACTCTCCCCAATGATGTGTCCAGGACGACCTACCTCTGTCACAGCGGCGGACTCGTAGAACTCGCAGACTACCACTGCGCTTTCAGGATATGTTACCGGAACCGCCCGCGCCTCTCCCTCCTCCAGAGCTAGTGGTCGAGCCAAGCACATTGACGAACCCTGAAACTCAAGACCATCAACAAGAGGATCGCTCGGGAATTACAACCACATCCATATCCGAGTCATCCGGATCTCCTGGTCCATCTCGTTCGCTACATCGAACCTTCAGAACGTTGATGAACAAATTTGGTTTGTTCCGTGCGTACACCTCGCAGGTTATCCCTTCACATGACCCGGATGATCCTTACTCGATTGAGCACGTATCGCAGCCACCCTATAGTGGTTTCCAGGATCATCAGACGGACTCGGACAACCCCTTTCATCCTTACCCAAACGAGAATGCAATGCGTTTAGGTGACTGGTATTGGAACCAGGGAGCTCAGAAATCTAGGGAGAACTTCAAGCAGCTGGTCCACATTGTCGGGGACCCTACATTTTATGCAAGCGACGTATCTGGGGTTTCGTGGGATTCCATCAACAAGGAACTCGGTGATCACACTCCCGATGGGGAGTCGGACACTCCTGAGTGGCTGGGCAGCCAAGGCGCATGGAAATCCTCCCCGATTGACATCTCTGTTCCCTTCCACAACCGCGCAATCAGTCCAGGGCCCAAGTCCTATACTATTCCAGGTTTCTATCACCGTTCGCTTCTTTCGGTCTTGGAAGAGAAAGTCACTGATCCTGCTCACGCTGCGCATTTTCATTATGAACCCTACGAATTACTATGGCATCCGCCGCATAGGAACGAGGCGATCAAAGTGCACGGCGAACTCTTTACTTCCAGCGCATTTCTCGATGCTCACAGGGAACTACAAGAATCACCTCAAGAACCTGGCTGCAACTTACCCCGTGTTGTCGCCGCATACATGTTCTGGTCCGACGCCACGCAACTCTCTCAATTTGGCGACACGAAACTCTGGCCGCTTTATGTATATTTTGGCAACGAGTCGAAGTACCGTCGATGTCAACCATCAAGCAAGTCGTGCACTCATGCGGCTTATTTTCAGACTGTGAGTGATTGCAATCAAAGGTAACCCTTCTGTGTCTCATCTGGTCCGTCATTGCAGCTCCCTGACGCGTTTAAGGATTTTGTGATGGAGTGTTCAGGAGGCAAATCTTTGAGTGATGTTCTCATGACCCACTGCCAACGAGAGTTTTTCCATGAGCAGTGGAAAGTGCTTCTGGATGACGGTTTTGTCAAGGCGTACAAGCATGGAGTAGTCATAACCTGTTGTGATGGTTTAAAGCGTCGCTTCTACCCACGTATTTTCACATATTCAGCAGATTATCCTGAAAAGTTTGTTTTTAGAATGACTCGGAGGTGCATAAATTATACTAATGTCCATTCTTGACAGAATACTTATCGCATCCATACGAAACCTCGGCACCTGTCCTTGCCCTCGCTGTACAATCAAATTGAACGAGGTTCAGGACCTAGCTACTGCCAAAGATATAGCCAATCGGGAGTTACTCGTCCGCTGTGACAACCACGCGCGTGTCGAAAAGGTGCAAGCTGCGCGTGACCTTATTTATAACCATAACTATGCAGTCGGGACCCCCCAAGTTGAAGTCTTGCTTAAACCAGAATCACTTGTCCCGACATCGGTATGATCTTTTTGGCACGTAGTAATTTGCTTATGTTTGAGATTGTGAATATCATAGAACGCCTTCTCGGAGAAGCTGCACCCTTTGGGTTTCAATTTCTTTCTTATGTTGGTGGTCGATTTCCTTCACGAATTTGAGCTAGGGGTTTGGAAAGCAGTCTTTATACACCTTCTCCGCATGCTGGAATGTTCAGAAGAAAGCAAGGTGCATGAGCTTGATCGTAGGTATGTTTTCCCAAAATACACCACTCTTTTAACTTTCTATATCCCCTGCTTAGATACCGCCAAATTCCAACATTTGGAAGGGATACAATTCGTCGTTTCTCCCGGAACGCATCGGGCATGAAGAGAATTGCAGCCCGTGATTTTGAGGATCTCCTGCAGGTCAGTGGTAATTCAATCTGAAGTTCATCTACTCAATCCCAGATATTCCAGTGTGCGATCCCTGTGTTTGATGGGTTACTTCCTGAACCACACAACACATCGGTGCTGAACCTTCTTTTCACCCTCTGTCATTGGCACGGACTCGCCAAACTGCGAATGCATACTAATGAAACCCTCGAGATCCTGGATGCTGTTACTGTGTCTCTTGGGAGAGATCTCCGCACATTCAGTACCCATACGTGTCTGGCTTTCCCGACCCGCGAACTGAAACGCGAAGCCGAACATCGGCTACGCCGTCAGCAAAAGTCACATACCCGGGGTTCGTCCTCGCAAGGGTCATCCACGGTATCGTCACGTCAGCCCAAAACTTTCAATTTACAAACGTACAAGCTACACGCACTCGGTGATTACGTGTCGTCGATCAGGAAGTACGGGACCACGGATTCTTATTCAACACAGCTGGTATGGTATCCTCACGTTGAGTATAAACTAGTGTTGTATCATCATTCGTAGGGAGAACGAGAACATCGCGTGGGCAAAGCAAGATTCCTTCGGACCAGCCGCAAGGATTTCGTTCGTCAACTCACTCAAATTGAAAGGCGTCAGGAACGTATACGGCGTATCCGCGAGAGAGTGGATGGCGTGCATCACACTTTGCAAGAACCTATTCCTCGTGACCCAACGAAGCACTATCAGATTGGGAAGTCGCAAAATCGTGCCGTGGATGTAGCAATTTTTTCCCACCAAAACTCCAGCGACCCAGCTGTGAAGGTGACTTCTACTTAGTGGGTGGTTTCGAAGATGTTTTAACGTGAATACAGGACTTTATGGTCAAATTAAAGCGTCATCTACTACCGCGCATCACAGAAATTCACGTGGAAAGCTCGGAGCTAGATATAAATCCGAATCCGTCGCTAACTGCTGGGCTCGAAGATAATTTTGATGAGCCGCATGCAAACCCAGATCACCTGTTACTCAAGAATGGTCGTATTTATCAACATCAGGTTCTTCGGATCTACTACACGACATACGATGTTCGTCGTGCTGAAGATATTTTCAATCCAAGCACTGAGCACCGCGACGTCATGATGCTTTATCATTCACCACCCGGCGAGCAGGATCCCAATCGATTTTGTTATGCTAGGATAATCGGGATATATCACGCCAACATTCAGTACATCGGACCAGGGATGAAGGATTACTTACCGCGGCGAATGGACTTCCTGCATGTGCGGTGGTTCGAACGCGTTCCACAAGAAGACCTAAGCAGTCTGGACGCTTTGAGGTTCGTTCGGATGGACAATCCTTCCGCATTTGATTTTGTGGACCCGGCAGACGTATTGAGAGGTTGCCACCTCTTGCCTGCATTCAGACATGGAAGGCTCTACCGAGAGCAGATCGCGATGTCACATATCGCACGAGATTCAGATGATTGGAAATTTTATTATGTTAACAGGTATGACAGACGTAGTTGTCACCGTTTCGCCGTCTTACTTTGTCGCTAGATTCGTCGATCGTGACATGCTCCTACGATTCCATTGGGGTCTTGGTGTTGGACATACTTACGCTCATCGTGCAGGCTCCTCTGCCCCGAACCTCATCACAACTGACGAGCAGGTAGCCGTGCAATCCGCATCCGCAATCCCGGGCCCGTCATCGTCCCAAAATGATTTTGAAAGGGGATGGAGTACGGAAGTAATGTTCCAGGATGATCCCGACGATGAATTTCTTCTTCCTCATGGGGATGAGTCAGAATCGGAGGGGGAAAACGAGGACCACTCTTCTGAGGAAGGCGCTGTAGGCGATGAATATGTTCGAACCATGTACGCAGTGTATGACGATGACGACGACGACAATTGACAACTTGAAAGTCGAATATCCTCTGCGCAGCCTTTTCCGATCGAACGAATAGTTAAGGACCTAAGGATCTTCGTTGATCACTATACTCGTACCCTCGCTTTGTCAGACATGTCATTATCGAAGACCATCCTCTTGTGCGCATTCAAGTTGCAGTCGATCTGCGTCTGCTGGCACACGCCACTCTTTGAAGTACTTAACCAACGGTCGACGTTCTGTTTTTCTTTTCTTCTTCATCCCGCTCACTTTATCAACTCACTCTTGTTTTTTTTCATGTTCTATATAGAACAAGGTTCGAACGTTCATCCCCGCCCTCGCTGGTGGGTCTTTCTTTCCGCTTACCGCGTTCGAGCTGACACATGCGGTCTTTGGACGTTTTCGTTTTTGACTTTTTCTGCGTCCTACTGTTCGCCCAGCGAGACGGCTCTCCCAGTTCCGCAAACGACTTCAATAACGGGCAGGAAAACTCGTACGTTCACCTCGCTGCCGCAGCTATAGCCGGCGTCGTCACAAGCACGGCAACGAACCCGATCTGGGTCGTCAAGACGCGGTTACAACTCGTCGAGGAGCGGAGACAGGGACCCGGAGCAGCAACAACGAGGCAGACGGCGTCGAGGATCGCAGGCGGGAGTTACGCCATGATTAAGCAGATCTTCCGGGAGGAGGGTGTCAGCGCGTTCTACAAGGGTATCAGTGCGAGTTACCTTGGCGTGACCGAGGGCACGATCCAATGGGGTGCTGTATAAGCGGCTCTCTGCGGAAACGCAGGGTCGGGGAGGTGTTGCAGAGTGGCTGGAGCCTGGGGATGCTTGGCAGCGCCGGCACGGCCAAGTGCGTTGCGAGTTTGATCACATATCCGCACGAGGTGCGTTTTCTCTCTTTCTGCCTGACTGACGCTCATGCTCTCCCCGACTGAAATAAAAAGGTGCTCCACACGCGGCTACGACAACCTCGCGTCAACGGCGTCCTCAAGTACACAAGTCTTTGGCAGACGTTGCGGACCGTCATCGCCGAGGAAGGCGCGCGGTCACTCTACAGCGGACTCAGCGCCCACCTTATGCGCGTCGTGCCGAACGCGGCGGTCATGTACTCGATATACGAAGGCGTGCTCCGCTTGGATTGAACTTGATCCCGCAGCAAGCGCTCGGCCATTACATTCCATCCCCTGTCCACCTTCACCTCCGGTTCGTCGTCTCCTTGTTCCTCTGCCTCTTTCGTCTCCCGGTCCCGGTCCCGGGCCAGGGACTCTGCCGACTGCGACGCTATCTAGATCTATCTCCATGATAGTTATTTAATAGGTTCCCCCAACGTCCATCTCCGGTTACCCTCGCGCGTTTGCTTGCTTATATTACGCTGTCGCTATCGTCATGCTACACTCTTACATATTACACACACAACTCTGTATTGTAAGCCACGTCCATAGTTACAGTAACCCACAACTACTAGTCCACCGCTCTCTGTTGATGCGTGCGATTGTACGTAATTTTCTGTCTCCGTCCGACTCGGATGCGCCGCTCGGCGACACATCGCCTGGTGTCTGCCATTTCACAAAGACGGGCGTTCACCACCATTCACGACATCCAACATCTCAATGCTACCGTCAACGCCCTCGTTCACGTCTCCCAAACACGACGACCGACCCACGACGACCGCCCATTATCATACTGGGTGGGTGAGTTATCCGGCTCCCCCGCATCCCATGAACGCACTGCTTATGATATAGTACATAGTACACTCGCCAGGAAGATAGAGAGGCGGCCGAGTAGATCCTATGGCGGGACGAGGATGTATGACAATGCCTGAACGCAACGCCATATACGACCCTACGAGGACCTCTGCCGATATCACGCCTCTACTGCATGCCCTCGGCTGGTCTGGAGTGGGCCTACCCCACTCCAACGATACCGCATACGAGATGTCTGACGTTGAAGACAGCACTACCAGCCTCACCGCAGGTGCGAGTGGGGCGGACACAGGAGATGTGGGTGCTTTTTACGCCGAAGTACGTACTCCATCTGCTCGTCTCCCAGTGTTTATGCATTCGTTATTCTTCCTTTATGAATGGTGATGCCGGTTATAGATCTCTTCCCTTCAAGATGGTCTCAAGACATTCCATTCCAACGTTGCTCGGATCGACAACCTTCACTCGCAGTCACTGAACAACACCGAGGATGCCGTCTCCCAGCGAAGTGCCGCGCTTTTAGCGGAACTCGAGGAGGAGACGAGTGCACTGAGTGTGCTGAGCGCGACGTTGAAACGGCGCATCCAGACATTGGAGAGGCAACCCAGTCGTGAACGAGACGGTGGGGTTCGGATACAACCGGTCAGAAGGAGGAAGAGTGGGAGACTCAGGGGGAGTCAGGCAATGACGCTGACGGTTGGCTTTCGTCCTAGACTGCACTCATCAAATCCAGATTCGTGGATATAATCCGAAACTATAAGCAAGTGGAAGAACGATACCGACAGAGGTACAAGCTGCGGATGGAGCAACAATTCAAGATTGGTGAATTTTGCTTTCGCGTGGGTGTGGTTTGTCTGTCTAAAGAGTTCGGCTCGGGCCATGTTTAGTTAAACCGGATGCCACGCCGGAAGAGATACGGGCGGTGGTGAATGACGAGTCTGATGGTCAAATCTTCAGCCAAGATGTAGGGATTCTCAGTCTGCATCCTGAAGGCTCTCTTGAGCTGACTGCCTCGACTTAGTTGACGGACTTGAACTCGCATGATGACTCGAGAGCTGCCTACCGAGAGGTGCAAGCGCGGCACCAAGATATCCAGCGGATCGAGCAAATTATTGCCGAAATTACACAACTCTTCAACGATGTACGTCGAACAGTGATTTCTGATGGCATGCTATTGAATGTGTGCAGATGAACATCATGGTAGAGCCACAGGGTGAGGCCATTGAGGCCACTGACATCGAAACGACAACGTTGGCCTCGGAACGAGATTTGGAAGTAGAGTATGGGATACATTTCCCTCTGTTCCCTATTGTACATCTAACGTCTCCATTCCAGATTTGCCCGCGCGAGGGCCGTTATTTCTGCTCGCGAACGCACAATGGGGAGGCGGCGGATCTACGTCATTATAGGCAGTATCATTGTTATCGTCATCTGTATTATGACTATGGTCGCCATCTCCAAATCTATTCATACATAGGTCAATCGTTTGGTTTTTGAGCGTTTGGTACGCGATGCCTCTTTGATCACCGTCTCTGGTTTCATGATCCTCTCATCGGACATCATGTTACCTTGTCAATTCGTTGCTACTCCTTCGGACCGGACTGCTACCACCACCAATCTGCTCACTACCCACCTCTGCCATATATACAGTACGTCCCGTGCATCTCGCCCATCCCGCAGTCTAAGAAGTGCCTTCGCTGGTACTCGTTCGTGGTAGACTGCGAGTTCCTCACACACGAACTCGGATTTATGTCCCTCAGGGCCGAGGATGGTATCTGAAGCGTCAGCGATCGGAACTTTATCGATATATCGTCGTTTTCTGACGTGTTTGAACGCTGTTCCGACCGGGTTCATGATGACACTCGAAGGTCTGCCGTCGACGGACAAAACGAAGACTTGCATGAGGATGTACAAGCTCGCCGAGGCTGTTTGATGCGCCGGTCGACAGCAAAGTTGGAGCGTCGCTCCATTCAAGACAGCGGAGCACGCTCATCTCATTCTATCGATCACGTTGATCAGATCGGTAATAATCCTATGTGTGAATCGGTGATAACGTAGGAGCACAGCATCATAATTTACATATGGGCAGCACGATGTGACCGGCACAGGGCAGTCGGCGGTTGATGCCACTTGGCACTTACTAGTAGGCCCTGGTGCCTCTTTATTTTTCGGTGTGTGTGAGAGATAAGGACAAGAATTTTGGTCTCAGTTTTGCCACCGCCATCGTCGAGTCGGTGCGTCGTCCTCTCAGTGTCAGGCTTGTCAGTGCACGTTATCCGTCTCGCAGAAACTTGTTCTACTTATTTTCTTATTTTCACGACGATACCATGGACAATGAGAGTCAGTGTCAGATGTTTCTCTCCTTCCTCGACGTCCACTGCTTACAACCCACCCACGTAGCCAATACCGAGCTAACCCATACACTCGCCAGGACGACACCGCGTACGAGATGTCTGACGTCCAAGACAGCACCACCAACTTCTCTACGGGCATAGGCGGGGCGGACCCAGGAGACATGAGTACTTTTTACGCAGAAGTACGTAGGCCGTCTACTAACCGCCGGACAACCGCTGATCCACCACTCGTCGTCCGTCCAACTACGCAACTTTCCTTTCTGTCTCTTGCGCCCCTGCTTTTGTCCATTCCTTCTTCATGTTGCCGTTGTAGATTTCTTCACTCCAAGACAGTCTCAGGGCGTTCAATTCCAATGTCGCCCGGATTGAAGACCTTCATTCACGGACATTGAACAACACCGACGATGCGGTCGCACAACAGAATGCTGCACAATTGGCCGAACTCGTAGATGAAACTAGTGCAGTGAGCGCTACGCCGCATCCAAGCATTGGAGAGGCAACCCAGTCGTGGACGAGACGCCCAGGTTCGGAAACAACAGGTGAGAATGGACATGGGCGACTAAGGCATGCGCTGATGGTCCGGGCTTCCTAGACGGAATGACCCTCGCGATAAAGGATAACATTTGCACCGAATCTCTTCCAACCACCTGTTCTTCCGCCATGCTCGCTGGCGCGTCGCCCCCCTTCCATTTTGCGCTCGTGCAGAACCCGACGGGGAACAGAGTATACCTCACCATTTGACGCAGACGCCACTTCTGTCGCGCTCCTCCGCGATGCGGAGGCCCACATCGTTGGAAAAGCCAACTGCGACGAGTTCGGCATGGGGTGCGTCGCGTACAGAGTTGGCCAGTATGTGAACTGACTCAACCGTCGCGTGCGCGTCCGCGCAGGTCGCTCAACGTCAACTCTATCCACGACCCCGTAGTTAATCCGTATCAACCAGCCGTCGACCACGCTGGGGTTCCCCGAACAGACCGCGAGCGCAGGTCCGCGGGTGGTAGCTCGGGAGGAAGTGCGGCGAGCATGGCGGCTGAGATGTGTGACGCGTGCGTACTCGTCAGTCGCTCATAGCTGTTTCTCGTGTTGACACGATAATGTCAAAGCGCTTTGGGGACCGACACGGGCGGATCCGTCAGGCTGCCTGCATCGTATTGCGGTGTCGTCGGGCTCAAACCCTCGTATGGGCTCATCAGCAGGTCGGTGATCCTGTTTCTTTTTCCTACGTAGGCGGACGCTAATGGCCCCAGGTGGGGCGTCGTTTCGTTCGCAGACAGCCTCGATTGTGTGGGCATGCTTGCCAAGTCTGTTGACACGGTTAAGCAGGTGTTCAGTGCGTGTCGAGTGGAGGCCTCGTTTTCCTTGCGCTCACGATTTGTCGTATCGTTCAGACGTCGTATCTATATATGATCCCCGCGATCCAACCGCCGCATCACCTGGACTCAGGAGGAGGGCGAGCTCGATCGCACAATCATGTTTACAAAGAGTATTTTCGAGTGCTCAACCCAACAGCTTCGATGGCCTCCGAATCGGAATACCCCAGGTAGTCTTTTCTTTTCCTCCTTCCTGTTCCTTTGATTTAATCTCCACCGATTTGTAGGAGTAAGTATTACCAGTTCTTTGCGCAACATCACCAGCCGTCTCAAGGACGCTGGGGCGTCCGTCCGGCCCGTCTCTCTCCCAGCAACGCAGTATGCCCTGAGTGCATACTATGTGATTGCGAGCGCCGAAGCGTCAAGTAATCTTGCACGGTTCGATGGAATTCATTATGGTGCATTTTACGTCTGCCGGGATAGATGACGAACGCTCACTCTCGCCCGCTGTCGTCGTCGACAGGTCTCCACGTGACGCTTCCCCGTGGGGCAACCGAGCGACGTCTACGCCCACTCGCGTTCTGCGGGCTTTGGCCGGGAGGCACAAAAACGGATCTTGTTGGGCACGTATGCCCTCACCGCCGAGTGAGTTGAGCAACGAGCGAGCGAGCAAGAGAGCGGGTGGGGACCGAGACTAACACTTTCTTTCCCTGATACAGCGCGCTTGACAACTACTTTTTACAGGCCCAGTGCGTGCGTGCGTACGTCAAGGATGACTTTGACGGGGTGTTTCGTCACCCGCGGGTGCATCTTGCTTGTCCGGCATCTTCCAGTGCAAATCTGCCCTCGGACGGGGTCGACGTGTTGCTCCACCCATCTGCGATCCCTCCAGCCGGAACGTGGCATCGTCAACGGTGTCAAGCCGTTATTTTTCCGCGCTTGGGGTCAGGAAGCTGTCAAATACGAACAGTTCTTATTTGGGGAATCGTTCGTCAATGTTATTTCTTATCTTATCCATCTTTAACTTTTCGCCTTAAGGGGGAATCGTATCGACTTTGGGGCCAATCAATGTAAGTGTTTTGTATTTCTAGTTTTCCAATATGTTCACACCAGTCTTCCGAAGGCATCCTTGTGCGAGATCAGGAAGCAGTAGACAAGTTACGGAAGGAAGTCGGGGACATTGGTGTAATCATGTAAACCAATCAATGCTCGTTCTGGCATAGTATGTTCATCATTCTTTTCCCCAGGACACTATACGACAGCAAAGGTCTCGAGTTCAATGACGTGAGTCTCAAGTATGTATCAATGTCATGCAAAGCTGATCGTCGGATGTAGGTTCTCTTGTACAACTTTTTCGAAGACTCTGCCATTGATGCCTCACGCTGGAAAGTGTTGCTGAACTATGCTGATGGGGTAGTTGACGGTCGAGACTTGTCCACAATGCATGCACCCTCTTTCGAGAGAGACGACTGTCGTTTCGCGGGGGTATGTAGTGAGGTATGGATCAAGACATTGGTCTTGAAACTCTTTCTAATGTTTCGCACAGCTGAAATCACTCTATGTGGGCATCACCCGAGCAAGGAAGAAGTTGTGGATTTTTGACAAGTCCGACAAGTGCGAGCCTATGCGGGTGAGGAAAATTTCACTGCTTTCTCGTGTTGACGCACTCACGCCGCATAGGTCATCTGGACTTCGCGCGATCAGGTCGAAAACTACCCTAAGACGAACGTTCCAGTTCCTCACCTTGCCGTGAAATCAGGCTCGGAGGAATGGAAACACTCTGCGAATGAATTGTTCAAGCACAAGAAGTACCAACAAGCCATGCAATGTTTTTTTCTCGAGCTTCGCTCCCATGTATGGTGGAAATTTGTGAAGCCTTTCACTTGCGAGAAGTGGGTCGCAACCAAGTCGGCGTTTCATCACGAGAGGATCAACGGCGCGCTTTTCGCATTGCTGCAGATGCATTTGTGAAGAGTGCGAGGGATGCCCCGAACAGGAAAGGACAAATTGCAGTATTATCGTAATGCTGGAGAGTGTTATGTTCGTGCCGAGGACCATCGAAAAGCAGCCAACAATTATCTTTCTGCTGAAGAACATGCTCTGGTCGCACGCCCGTTCAGGAAAGCTAGGCTTTTCAGCGAGACTCTTGATGTCCTCCACACGCATTCCCAAAAAATCTCTTCAGAGACTTTGGACGAATTATTCACTGTTTGCCGCCTATTCTATTGCAGCAAGAATGATGGTAGCAGGTAAATGCTCCATAATCTGCATGTGTATTTCGCTGATACGTTTGAACTAGACCACGTTTGCCGCCCTTTCCATCATTCGAAGAAGAATTATAATTTCTCGAGGACTACGACCTCGACTGTGCACGGGCGACTTTGTTGGAGTCTCATGGAAGATATCTAGATGCGGCTAAGCTAGAGAACCGGCCGCTTGATGCAATCAGGGACCTTTTGAAAGAGAGGAAGGCATGCCGCGACGCGACCCAGCAAGCCACCAAAATTACGCTGGAAACTTTGTGGCGTCGGTGTTCATTTGCCGTGCCTTCGAAGGATGTAACAGAAGATCTAGACGTCGTTGAGCTTCTGAAGTTGGCTCATGAATTGCGCGTCGAATCCTTGGACTCGTTGGACCATGACGAAGTATGGCTCTATTCAGACTGCCGTGAGGGTCGCTATTCTTACTTGTGGATTGCTCACAGATATCTATGTTCCGGGCCATCGCCCAGACGGACCTAGCCAGCCTCGAAAAGCTGTCTCGGGTATTCATCAAGGGAGGAAGGCACGCAGCAGCGTTTCTCGCACTGGATCATTCCTTCGGTCATTTACCAGCGCTAGATTCTTTCACCCTTCTGGAGATGTCACAGTTTCTGGACAAGTTTCTGGAATATGTCCGCCTAGTTCAATCCATCATATCTCATGCCGACCCGCTCAGCGACAGTTCGACGAGGCAACTATTTTGCATCACAGAAATATCCAACACCGAATATGGGATGGCGGTTGGGTCCTTCCTCCATAATTCAGCCACTGAGGACCGCGATGGGGCTATACACATTCAGCCTTCCATTTCTAAAGGAGAGATGGTCACAGCGCTGCGGAAGTATCTGGCGGAACACCTACGCCAACGAATTGTCGAGGAGAATGAATTGTGCTGTGGTGCACCGGTTTTCTTGCAGTGCTTGACATTCATTGTCACTGGACAATGTAAGCGCGTCAATTGCCCTTAAGAACATGTCAAATCCACAGACCTGGACCCGAAACGATACTACAATCTCCGGATTGGCATTCATCTGCAACAAATTTGCATTCTTCAACTGATGTACTCTGTCTGCCCCCATCGTGATACGCGGAAAGCTGAGTACGTGATGATCTTTACTTGTCTTTCACGTACTTCACTTATAGCTATCTAGCGTCCTAGACTGGGTCATCCATGTTTACTAGGCCTTCAATCCCCAATCTTACATTCAGGGATCTACTGCTGACCTCAATCTTTCTATGATACCTGAAGCTCACGAAAGCCTACGGACTGGGTGCAGGAGTCTCGTTACACCTTGCGTGCAGAAGACGACCGCGAAACGTTCTTAACAAACGTCTTGAAACTGACGAGTCTTCTTTTCACTTTTGATAGATCTGGTGCATTCAAATGTATCAGACAGGCACCCTTTAATGCCCGTCATGCTTGGATACGGGAGTTCACGTATTCCGATGGCTGCTATGTTCTCGAGGACGTCGTCAAATTCTTTGATGGCAATCAACGAACGTGCATTTCATCAGGGTTGAAATTTTTGAAGTACGTGTCATATTAGAATATGCTTTCGTGCACTTAATTTTTTTTACAGACACGTCGTCAAGGCAGCGCTGTTTGTGGATTTATCAGTGTTCTGTGATTGCCTGGAAGAGGTCGTCGGCAAGATTTCTGTCTCATGGTGTCTGTCTTATGACCCACCGCTTGATGGCCTTGTTCTCCCTCGAGGATGGCTCTCTTCAAACAAAGATTTTTTCTGCAAGAAGGAATCTGGCTTGTTCTACTCGTAGATGTGTTGGGTTGGGTGCAAGAGTTGTTGATGCGCCTGCGATCAGACCCGGACGCTGCCAGTCGTATGTGGTTTTACACATGTGCTGGCAACACACTGAGCTGACGCCTTAACTTCAGGATTTTACAGACTATCACATACAAAGCTAACACCAATTCTCTGCGATGTGTTCATCTCTAGAATGTTGGCCTCCGTTCTATCTCTGTCTCTGCAGACAAGAGCCCACCCTTCGTATCGAAAGTAAGTCATCCTGAGCGTTTGCCATTGTTATCTAACTCCACACCCCTCTCAGGTACGCGTACGCCGCACGCCACTGGCAGGATGTCAAGGCGTACTTGAAGGTCATGACAGAGTACGACGTTGAGGCAAAAGTGATCATCTCAGACCTGGTACAGCTTCTCCACAAGCGAAGGGGTTCAGCGCGGACATACATCAGATTGAAGCGGATCGAGGATATCGAATTCGCGAACCCTTCCGAGATCCCATCTCTATTGGCTTCTTCCCTGGTGGTGGCTTGCTCTGACCTGCGTGCTGATGCTCCAAGCTTCGTTCCCCGAGTCCCTCAAATTGAAAAAGCTGAGGACGAGGCAAAGGATCAGGCAGAGGAACCTGAAGAGGAGCTACTGGACGATGTTCATGAAGAGCTGCAGGAACTTCCACCAGACGAGGACGCCTTGCTAGTACGCCTGAGAGAGGAAAAGAACACATTTAAGGCCATTGGGATCGAAATATCTATTCGAAAATTTGAACGAATGAGCAACTGAAGCGTCGTCAAATAAAGTTTCACACCGACTCTTGACCCTTTACTGCTACTACTACGATGGGCAAGTCGACGCGACTTTCGCCCCGAACACCACGTACGTTCGACCCACACGATGCCAGCCGCGTCAAACACACCCGCATCGGCGTATGGGACCTCTACGAGGAGGAGCACTCGGAAATCCCTGTCCCTGGCGTTTCGCGTCTCGAAGTCATCGCACGGATGTTCCAGGACCTCCTATATGTCTGGAGAATGCTCAAAGACGTCTGCAGCATTCGGCGTTGCTTGTTTTTGCTGTCCTTTCAAGTTGTGCTCGAGGTCGCGGCCTCTCTCATGCCTGCAATCTCCCTCTGGTCAGTCTCGCTCTCTCGACGCGTCTTTCCCTGTTTACGTCCTTCCCAGGTACTATGGTCAGCTTATCTTGCTGGTACGTTTCACTTCCTGTCTATTTGGACGCGTTATTCGACATTGCAAAGGTCGAAACCCGCGGTCGAGAAGCGCACCATCGACACGGATGTCCTAGTCCACGCTGCCGTGGGGCGTGTCGCCTGCACAATAACCGAGCGCCACCTGCATTACTTCAAGTTTCACATATCCTACCCCCTGAATCTCACAATCAAACGGTTTTATGCCACCCACATATCCATGCCTCGGCACGGCTCGACATACCCACCTTCGAGGATCCCACTGTCCAACGCCAATTTGAGAGCGTCCGGTCCACGTCTTGGACATCCAGTGTAGCATTGGACACAATTCAAAAGACATTGAATGTCTTAACCATCACTATCCGTCTATTCTCACAAGTGTTTGTCCTCATCAGTGTACTGCGTCATCAGCGAGATAGTACGCTACTCGCACTGCTCAGTTTCTCCGAATCGCTATTCCAATGGTTCAACGGAGTGCATTCTCAGTTCACTCCATTAGGTACTTGGCTTTTCGTCCTCCGTGGTCTTGTTCTCATGCCTTACTGTGATCAGTGTGGGCCGCGACGACCAAAGACAAAATTTATATTCGTATGCAGGGCTACAAACATCTCGTGGACAACCCTGTACATCGCAAAGAGTTTGTGTCTGGCAGCCTCGGCGAGCACTTGACAAAATGTATGCGTTCTCACGTGATAATCTGGCAAGCATTACAATTAATCGCCCGCAGTATTCAAGGAAGCTGCCAATCGTGTCGGGGATAACGCAGGCGACTTTCTTGAGCTGAGGCGGGCCTTCACCTTTCGCGATCGCTTGACATTGACGTCCATTCTTCGTGAACCAATGCGCGAACTGCCTCAGGTTCGTGTACGGATCCTTGTCCCGCAAAAGCGGTCAGCTAAACACAGACTCTAGATCGTGTTCGCCATGAGGGCAATTCAGTATCCTGAATCAATACTCGTCACAATTGCCTCCTTCGCACTCATAAATAACACAGCCACCACGTTTACATAACTCGACGCTCTTTGCTCTCCTTGGAGAATCGTTTTCTCTCGCTGACCAGTTTGCGAGCGTGCGGAAGCTATATGAGATCTCAAATATCCGAAATAGAGTTGTCGACGGAAATATACCTTTCCTTGGAAATAAACGGGACCTCTGCCACGGAGTCTCTATTGAATTTAGGCAAGTACAGGTGTGCTGTATCAACGCACTAACCTAACGTGTTCTCAGAAACGTATCCTTCCGATACCCGGGTTCAGAACAATACGCACTCCATAATGTCTCATTCAAGATCGGAGGTGGGCAGCTTTGTGTAAGCTATTTCATGTAAGAACATGTATTGTCACTCATCCGGCGTTTGGCGGTTGTTGCAGGTCATTGTTGGCGCAAACGGCTCAGGGAAGAGCACGATTTTGTAACTAATCTCACGCATATATGACCCTACCGAGGGTACGATTTTTATTGACGATCGGGACCTCAAGACACTTGAGCTTGCTGATCTACGCCGTGCTATGACAATCCTCTTCCAGGATTATACTCACTTCCCGTTGTCGGTCAGTTTCCAGTTCACCATTTTGTCAGAACATAGCGTGACTCCATAGCCTCTTTAGATTAAAGAAAACATAGCTCTGGGAAACCCCGACCTCGCACTAGACGACGACAAGATACGAGAAGCAGCCCGTCTAGGCGGCGCCGAGGAGTTCATTGGCGAACTCCCAGAGGGATTTGATACCTACCTCGACCTACCCGTGAGGGATTACTACTCCGCCCTGCCCGAAGGCACCACTACGCTCTTTGGACGCCGATTGGGCTACAACAATGTTCGTGGCGCTGGCTCCATGCGTGAAATCGAGTCGTCGACGTTGAGTGGGGGGCAGATGCAGCGGCTGGCCGTGTACGTCTAGTCACTTTGACATACAAACAAACCGCGGTGCTGAAATGCTCGCTCTC
>JBBPOY010000080.1:0-21860 GCA_038091675.1 Leccinum proliferum | reverse complement strand
GGACGGTTTCAGAAGGTAATGCGATGTAAACGTGAAATGAAATACCTTGCAATGGAACAATAGAATGCGTGTGCGACAGCCTTGAGAATATCCTCGTATCCACGGGTCCAAGCGTTGATGAAAAAGTGCGTATCGACTCTGCCTCTCCTACTCCCCCTGGCTTCTCGCCACGCCTTCTTCCAGTCGGACGGCATCCAGAAACACGCCTTTGAGATATACCGAGTCCCAATTTATAGGATCTATGAGGCGCGTACTAGCGGTGGCTTGATCCAATTCTTCACCTTTCCATTCACGCGGTGCACATTTGAGGCGCTGAGCTCACTACGCGTAGGCTCCAAGGGTCGTTCAGGTCTCATTCGCATAGAACGAACGACACGGCCGGAAGGGGTCACGATCCATCCTCGGGTAGACGCGGCAGCAGCGGAAGAAAGCGGAATCAGCGGCAGAGAGGATGAGGGGTGGCCGAAGTTGCGTGCGTGCGTGTGTTCGTTTCGGTCGAATAGGCTGCGGTGGCAGAGAATTGATTTGGGCAAGCCTAGGGTCGCCAATTATTCAAAGACATATAATATCAGCCTATCAGTGAAACATACACACCGTTCCCGAAAGTCGGGTTTCGCCTCACAAATGTGAAGCTTGGCTCCTTTCCATGTCGATCCGCTTAGCAAGCGCGTTCAAACCTACTATTTCCGACATGTAAGGCTCAGCTTTTTTTAAAAACGAAGTGACCCGAATACGTCCCACGTTGGAGCGCAAAAGACTCACGCTTTTTCAATGCCTTTGCGTCTATTTCCATCGTCGCGAAAGCAAACTTTCTTGAATCCCCGAAGGCATCCCGTGCACCAAACCCGACCATCTTTCCAAACGAAGACAACAGACGCTCAAGGTCAGCTTTTTTACGGTGGATGTAATCCCGGAGATGTGGAGCCGTTTCGTGGGCAATTCATCAGATATCCTGACGCTGTGGTCCATGAACAAAGAAGCCGCAACTTGACGTTGGAGGCGCGCGGGCGGGGTTCAGCGAGATTCATCCCAATTACCTTTTTAGGTAATCAACACTAAGGCGCGGGACAACATCACCAGAATTTTGGCATTGCTTCAATTAAATTGGCATTCGTGCAAAACAAGAACAAGCTAGTCTTCTCGTTATTGTCGGTCTGAGACTTAAAACAGGGGAATGACGGGGCTCGAAATCCATCCTTTTGACTCTCTCGTGCTTGCTCTCCGTCAATTACATGTCAGCCGAAGCCCCGCTTGAAGCTCTCCTTGAGATCATCAATACGTCAACCAACCGAGCCATCGCAGAGTACAAGAAACATGGTAACGCAATTCCTACGATCCACTCCAAGGCATATCACCCCATCGACTTTGTGATCGATACCATTGCGCTGAAGAAAGCTGTGAGGTCGTTCGAGGGGGCTTGTCAGCAGTTATGTGCCTCGTTGGCACCACCTCAGCGTACAATGTTCAACGTCGGTCGTATGCAAAAAAGTTTCAACGGAAGAAATGACTGAATAACCTTTCCTGTTAGCTTGTCACGTCCTTTGAGTCGACATGTGTGGACGTCGTTCTGGTAGCAGACGTTGCTAGAGGAGTATCCAAACGGTCTCCACGTGGACGAGCTTGCGAGGCTGGTCAATTTAGAAAAGGGAAAGCTTGCCCGTGTGCTTCCCAAGGGGGGGGGGGGGTTCGTTGAAGGTAGCGTCACAATTCCCCTTCAACGCATTCGCATCTGGCGTTTTGAACTCATCTCCGGCTTCAGTCGAACCCAATGTGTTTGCCAATAACTGCTTGTTGCTTGTTATAGTCTCGAGTTCCGATACAGGGGCTCTGTTCCGTGTTGACGTGGATGCCGTTTCTCAAAGCGTACCCGTGTTTTATGATGACCTAGCGGTGAACTGCCTCATTGAGGAAGAACGACGTGGCGCGTTCAGGTGCGCATTGCGCAAGTGTTATCCTGCTGCAAGACTAAATCAAGCCGCTCGCATGGACTAAGTCCGACAGCACCGAGCCCTTCAACGAAACTGCATGCAGTAAATGCCCACTGGAAGAGATGCTGGGAACGTTGGACGAGCAGTTGGCACCGCTCTTGATTAGAATAAGATTCGAGGTCGGTATACTGAAGGGAATGTCGTATGAACTTCTGAATATCACTGTCGGATGTCACCCACTGCTTATGAAATACATTGGAGCCAGCGGAAAGAAGTGCGGAAAGGATGTCGTTTTCCGGACAAGCAGTAATGGGGAAGCAGAGGTTGGCAGGAAGGGAGTTCGCAGTTATTTGCTTGGAGATAGCTCGTAAAAGTGGCCGGCGACTGGCTTGATCCCCACTTTCATCAAGAGCATCAATGACGATTACCATCGGCCCGATGGCAAACAGGTTTTCGCTAGGTTCGATGATCAACCGCTCGACCGGTGTTCTAACGGCGATCCAGAGGTCCGAAGCGCCCGGTTCTCTTTCACGACCTCCCAAAGGGCAGATTTGTACTGCGGGTCGTGATTTGAGAGGTCACGCGCAATAGTACTGAACAGATTTTGCGGATTCCGCTTTGCAACATCAGTGCTGGCAAAGCAAAACGACGACCCCAATCGCTTTTGGCCATCGTACAATCGAGCAATCGAATGAGCCACGGCAGATTTGCCCGGGTGAGCAGGCACACTCGCGAAGCTTTATTGGGATTGTTGAGAACGTCACATATTTCGCCGAGGAAGATTTCCCATGTGCCCGGAATGCATCCTTTCTCCTGAGCGTATCTAGCGCCGAACGCATACGACATGTCGTTCAGGTCGATGGATTCAGCTGTGTCCAGATCTGTCAACATGATATCACCGTCGGAAGGGTCAGACGTACAGATATGTTCCACCTCATTCATCATACGTACAACAACGATGCATGTATGCACCGCAACTCCCTCCAAGAACGCGGCTTTAAGCTCTCTTAACGTGTTCTCGTAAGCCACGATTGTCCCATCGATATCAGATAGCATATATTTCGCTGTCCGAAACACTGGATACGGAGATCAGTGGTGGGTACTATGAATACGATGGCAACTGACGGAAGCTGTTGGACCTGGCGTATTCGGTGATGAAGTACCCACACTCCGTCACCTGCTGTATCAGCAGCGTGATGGTCTTCTTATGCGCTTTGATCGCCTTCAAGGGCTCAGCGTCGTGAACAAATGCAAGGACGTCGCTCATTGTACCCATCAAGCGAACGATCCGCTCATCGCGATTTTTTTGACGTACGAGCACCTATGCAAAGAGTCGCCAGCTATCAACGATAGTTCGAATACCGAGAAAGAGACAAACCTGATTTGCAGCTGATATGACAGACCAAGCTAGCGACGCATACAGACGAATCTGTGTGGCATTTAAACCGTGAGGCAATGCAGCAGTACGCCCCATGTGGTCTCGAATGTCTGCATTCTGGCCACGACATTGTTGACAGTGTCGATCTCCTGGCTAATATCGGCGTCTGCAGGCATGGGACTGGTCGCGTGGACTGCTTCGATAGCCCTAGTAACAGCCTCTGTAGCTTGACGGTCGTCTGCATCAACGCCTCCAAATTGCTCAGCAACCAACATAAACCTGATCGTGATATCCGAAGGATTGGCTTCGGAGGCACCCTTTGAGAGGAGTTCTTCAAGTACTGTCATTGAAAGAGATCGCGTCAGAGAAACATGGATGATATGCAAGGTTTTCGCACCCCCATCCTTCCTTCCATTTCCTATCCACGAGACTCCCGACTAGTTCGTCCTTCCCGATGTGGCGCTTCTGGTAGACCCGGACGGTAAGGATGGAGCGATCGTGTCCGTCGCTAGAGATATCTGGTTCGATGGCATCAAAAACGGATATAGACATACGCACGAAGTAAATTTCTCATCCCACAACGTGCGGTTCTTTGTTTCTTTTGCCTTCCTCGTCAGTCGCGACATAACACCAACAGAGAAGTCGATTTGGTATTGCCTCGCAATGATATTGCGCCGTACTTGAGTGCGTATGTCGATGTCTGAAGATAAAGTCAACTCCAATGTAACAAAGCGCCGCAACTGCACCTTTGATTGTGATAGTTCAGTTGGATCCATAATTCACTGTATTTGCAGTAGGATGAGAGAAGAATTGTTTTGGTAGAAGACGTTGATGGAAGCCTCGGAAGAACAAGCCATATCAGGCATGTTCGATTGTTCATTATGTAATTCATTCGCGGAAGCACGGCTTACATAATAAAAGGTATCTCGTCCACACGACCGCTCTAAATATTCTCTTCTCTCTGCGTTATTCGGAATAATAGTTGCACTGGACTACCTCGAACGAGCGTACGTACGTCCGTGATGCGCTCACTGGCACACCTGCCGAGTGAGTGTTCTGATCGTTTAGGTGGGCTGCCGGACCTCGTGCGCTACTAAGCTCCGCGTTTGAGGAAGAGATATTCACCGGCATGCGCGGGATTGTTATCGCCGTACATGACGATGCTCAAGCTCGTCAAGGACTCTGTCCCCTCGATCGAACAGTTCATGACACGTTATTGCGTAACTCTTGTCCAATATTGAATGATCTCGTCACTTACAAACCCGTTGTATTTCAGATGGACACCCCAGCTGCACTACATCGGCTCAAAGTCGGGGTGCCGGCCACGGTAGAACACTCGAGCGAAGCTGGTCCAGATACCGGAAAGCGGATGGCTGAGACGACTCAAGTTCGCATTTTCGGCCGATCTAACGAGGTTGAATGAACGATTGACTTTAAGAATTTCATTACCTTTATGGACGCATTAAAACTGCGTCTTCGTGCCAAAGATCAGTTACATCCCATCCTGCAGGAGCTCGTCGCTGGCTATGCCAGGTTCAAAGGCAGCAAAGATTGGGATGGAAGGAGTCGGATGGTCAGCCGGTAAGTCATGCCCGTTCGGTCCCATTTCCATCGCCTGATGTTGCGGTAGGTTGATAACACTTAATGGAATGAAAGCCTCAAAAGAGATCACAGAGGAACAGTCGAGACAGGTCAGTCTCTCCGCAGTCCGCTGTCTACTCTCTCAACGATGGACTGTGACAAACTTATTCGAAGAGGATGACCTAGCGGTGAACTGCCTCATTGATGAAGAACGACGTAGCGCGTTCAGGTGCGCAGTGCGCAAGGATGGGCCCCTCCGTTTTCGCTCGTAAAGTTAATCGAGCGTTCGCTTCTTCTTCATACCTGCCTTCAACTCTTTCCTAGCTTCCGCCGTTTCCCCAATCCATTTTGATCAAAAGCAGTGCTCTTCTGCTTAACGCTCTCCGCCAGACTTTGCAAACTGCGACTATTTTGCTGCACGGGGCCATGAGACGGTGTTGAACTGTCAGAACGAGGGTTATTATTTTTCTGGCGTTTCGAACGCTCGCCAAGCAGCGCTGCCATGCTTTCAGTCTTTTTGCATTTGAAGTATACACGACGAGGATCGTCAATCTCTAAATAATAGGGCACGAACGTACTGAGGATGCGAAGGGACAATCGCAAATTGGCGATCTTCGTGAATAGCAACGAAGCGGTCGTCTTTGACGTTGATAAAAAAAATCGCCCTGTGGTCTCCCCAGGTCCGTCGTCCACTATGTTTCTTACGCCAGTGTTTGGACTTCTTGTTCTTTCGCTGCTTCTGCGCTTTTAGTACCGCTTTCATATCAAAATGCGTGGGCTCCAACGGCCCGTTGGAGCTATCGGATGTTGCCAGCAAAGCCAGTTCGGCTGCTTCACGGGCGCCAGCTGAGGACAGCCCGGGCCTTGGACTGAGAGGCCATCGATTAATTCAGCCTCTCGAGCCTTGCAATCCGTTTGCCACTGACATTTTCTATGTCGGTAACGCTATTAGAATGTACTTTACCCTGGTAAGTTGCCTGCCTTACCGTATGGCAACTAAGCATCTCTCCGCTGATCCGTCATTCGCAGCGAAGGCGAGGCTTTGAGTTGATGAAGCCCTTGCTTGCCAGCATGATCCAGGCAGATCCCGGAAAGCGTCCGAAAATCGATGAGGTTGCCGCTCGACTCGACGACATCCGGCGTGGGCTTAGTCGGTTCAAGTTGCGTTCACGCGTTGTAATTGTTGGCGAGGACCTATTCGAGCGGGTTGTTCGCCCTACTTCCCACTGGAAGCGTCGGATTTGGCATGTTGCTAGAAGGGTACCGGCTATACCTAACCCGCCATCCTAAGCGTGCCATGGATCTCATTTGCGTCGGGCATTTCTTGTTCGCGGCGGACTATTCTGGGAAGGCGATATTTCCTGACGGCAAGTTATATATGTATTGGCGCGTAAGGATGACAATTGTTAATCTTGAAGCTTGAAACAGCGGCTAAAAATTCAGGAATGTCCCCAACGGTATGTACTCGACCCGCATCAAAAAAAGCGTTTGAGTGCGCGAGCCGAATCGAAATATCGTGATTGACGCACTCAAGTTCGCGGCGGATACACGCTACGCATATAACCACGCCGACGTTGTATACTTTCCAATCGACCTCGGCTAGCACCTCGCCGTATGTACTACACTCTTCAAGCCAAGAAGAGCTTGTGGTCGTACTTTACGAGCGAAAACGGAGGGGACCATCCTTGCGCACTGCGCACCTGAACGCGCTACGTCGTTCTTCCTCAATGAGGCAGTTCACCGCTAGGTCATTATAAAATACGGGTGCGCTTTGAGAAACGGCATCCACGTCAACACGGAACAGAGCCCCTGTGTCGGAACTCGAGACTATAACAAGTGACAAGCAGTTATTGGCAAACACATTGGGTTCGACTGAAGCCGGAGATGAATTCAAAACGCCAGATGCGAATATTTAGTGGACGTCAAGCTGAAATTGTCTCGACTTAGTGTGGTTGACTGTGACTCCGACGGGCCTCTGTATTTCATCAAGGCCGTTGATATGAAGTGCTTGCGCAAACTTACAATGCACTTCCGTAACCTCGATGAAGCCTGGCACGACGAAGGGGAGGATTGGCTACTTGAGTCTGCCGTCACAGAACTGCACTTCCATGTTGGCAGGAAAGAAGTACTTGAGGACATGTACTTCTCGTTTGATCCCGTCCTCAGGCGAATGCCGCGGTCTCTCGAGGTACTGTATTTCGCGGTTAGATTGCCAATTGCTAGCGCAGACGTTATATCCGTCTTGGCGGGCATGTTGGGTTATTCTGCGTGGGCGAATCTTTATTCATTACGCTCGTACACGGTGCGAGTGGTAAATGGGACGACGGACGTAAGTCAACATTTGCCCCTTGTTTAGTGTCTCGCATGGTTACTGAATCGCTCATCGTTTTCCCTCCCTGTAGAGGCTTCCCTGATCTATAAATGGTATAGATTTTCACGCGTGTAAGATCTGCGCTGAAACACTGTTTGTTTCTTTGCCTCATTGTATGGCGCATCAGATCATCTACCTGGCTTTCGGCGTATCCTTTGCAACAAATTCCAACCTACGCCCGGTCATGATACCAATCTCAGGCATGTAGACTTTTTCGGAACGGTTTTCCGTTTGGTGGATGGGGTGTGGTCAGAAGGTGCAAGTCGTTTGGCTACTTCGTTATGAGTCGTACGCAGAGCACTCGTTGTACGACCATCAGTATCATGCAGAAAGAACAAAGACATTTGGTCATCTCAAGGTCGACCCGTACGTGACGGCCAACGGCGAGAAGTTCGCGTTGGTATGAATTATGCCGCGGGATACTGTTCTTCATACCGGCGATTTTAGGGCAGAACCATGGCTCATCTCTTCAATCCAACGCAATCATTTCATCCGACCGTATCTCGCAAGCCCTTCCGAGGATTTGCGAATTCTTGTTGCTCGCAGGGAGGGTTCACATGCAGAAGCAACGGGTCTCATGAAGACGCTCGAGGCTATATACCTAGCATGCTTACTCTCGCCCTCGTCGTGCCTAGCAAGGTATGCATCGTTTTCTATCTCCTGGCTGATGGCTCACCTCCACCCACCGGTTTGTAGGAATGCGCTGTTAAAGGCGTCGTGGATCTCATGGTACGGTTCGAATTACTTCACATCTTTTGGCTTGCGATGCTCGGGCACCACGCAACGAAGGCACAATCACAGAAAGTTACAGGATTTTACAAACGGAACACATGATTACACAGACAACAATCGCACAAAGGAAGCGTCGTTGTACTTTGCATACGCACACTGGCACTCCAATACTAGCGTTCATCTGCATTCATTCCGAAGCTTGCTTGGCGACAATCGCAGAGGCATCTTCGTGCCAGTCCGTACTATAGGGCCACTGTGAAAAGCAGCTTGTCAAACAAACGAAGGAGAAATAGGAGGAGAAACATACCCAATGATCGGTGCCACCCTCCTTAGGGATGGGCTTCTTCCAGGCTTGCTCGGCGACAATATTAGAGGCAGTTTGGCGCCAGTCCTCGCCACCACTCATGAACCACTGCAAAAAGCAACTTGTCAAACATGCGAAGGTGAAATAGGAGAAACTTACCCATTTGGCATCGGTGCTACCCTCCTTAGTAGGGATCATCGGGTTCCTTCAGGGCTTGCTCACGCGCGGTGTCAGCAGCCGCATCGGCCGGGATTATAGAAGTCTTTTGCGGCTGAGAAGATGTTATTGAGGTCAAGCTCCAATCTCAACAAGCTTACCATTGCAAATTGATCAACAGGGTTCAAGTTTGTTCGATGTAAATCTGAGAAGAGATAGATGGAGATCCAGTTGCGTTGGATGTGCCATGACACACTGTGGGCCCGTATTTATGCCTCCCAGTAAAACAAACAAACCACTACTGTACACCTGATTCAGAGCAAACTTGAGTATACTCGACGGTCCTGGAGGGATTTCCGCCCTATACTCTGTTACTCTCGTCAGCGTCATACATTGATGACTTTATCCGCGATCACGTATTACTCACCGGTCTTCCGCATTTTACGCGTCCTGGTAAACATGCTGGTCCGACCACCGTACGATGCCTGGCAGCTCACTCTCGGTGGATTTTCATCACATGGCATACACGTGGACGCTCATCCACTCTCTCTCACGCTGTTACCCCGTGCCCTGGGCGCTCGCTTTCGTCCACATCTCCACTCGGGGCTGTGATGTCCTGGTTTTCTCGATGAGGGTAATCTCGATCAGAGTAAGATGACCTACCAATCAGTCAGGGATTTTAGAGACGATCTCGGAGTATCTCTCACATTTTTCATCTGTCACTACTCTTCTGATTGTAATTCTCTCGCAGAACCGTCTAGTTAGAATACCTGATATCGCAGACGACTGACGTGCCATCTTAGAGGCATTTTCCGATCAGGCGCTAAGTTATAGCCATGCAACACCGTATATGTCTTGCGGTGGTTCAATGACAAGCAGAGTCTCTGGTAGGCACTCTTCATGCCCATGCCAACGCCTTGAAGGGTTCATGGTCGCGCCTTATATGCGCGGGAATCGACATGAAAGTAGCAATAGCCGTTAGACACAGAAACCGAAGACAGAAAAACAACAGCACCCGATTGGATCCGAACCTCTCTATACAGATACACACATTTCTCTCCTCTCCTTCCGTCCACATTCATGTCCTCGAACGGGCGTGAAGCACGCAAACTGAAAGGCGAGGGGTACACTGGCATTTTGATCGGATCGGGTCGCGTAGTACATCTTATGTAACCAAATTCCTGCTTACATAATTGACAAAACGTTAGAAGAGAAAATGGTTTGTGACTTGTACTAAGCTAATCTCCTCGCTCAATGTTTCTGTAGGTCGTATTGGCAGCTTCGATATGCACAAAGGGTGGTAAAAGTGCGATCAACGTTTCTTTTTTTCGTGCAACTCATCGTAGACCTTCACAGCCGTCCTTTCGCGCCAATTCCACCCGATGACGCGGATCAGCCTGGATCGAATCCCTCCTCTCCTCATTCCCGAAACTTATCCCCGCCAACAGCCAACACACTCCCATCGAAACCGCTGAAGTCCGCTACGTCTACCAGCCGCTCGAGGATCTCTACATCCTCCTCATCACCAACAAGGCATCCAACATCCTCCAGGACATCGACACGCTCCACCTCTTTGCACGCGTTGTGTCCGACATGTGCAAGACCGCCGAGGAGCGCGAGATACAAAAGCAGTCGTTCGAGCTGCTCGGCGCATTCGACGAGATCGTCAGCTTGGGATATCGGGAGAATGTCAACCTCATGCAGGTCCGGAGCGTGCTTGAGATGGAGTCGCACGAGGAAAAGATCCAGGATATTATTGCACGGGTAAGTAATACTCAACTCTACGACGTGGAGAGCTGACGTTCCCTCCCTCTTTCTCCGCAGAATAAGGAAGCCGAGGCAAAGGAGGAGCTGAAGCGCCGCGAACAACAGAAGCGGTCGGCAGCTCTGGGGGGCGGTGGTGGTAGCTCCTACCTCGGAGGCAGTGTATCGGGTTATTCGCCCGTCCCGCGATATGAGGCGTCTGATGCACAGGCCGCGCGCACGTCGTCGCCACCTCCCACGACTGCGGCGTCCTCACTTCAAGACTGGCGGCATGAAGCTTGGCAGCAGCAAGAAGACGAGGCAGGCAGAGTTGCTGGACGCGCTTGGGGGCGAGGTACTCACCGTCGAGCGCCAACGCTAGTCGCCGTCGAACCCCCGACGCAGATTCAAAAAGACGCACGCGGTAGTCTTCCGCCCGTAACCCCGGAAAGGCAAGTTCCATCCGCTCATTCCTTCTGTCCGATGTCTTTTGACTCGTCGACAGCGTGCACGTCGTCATCAAGGAAACCATCTCCGTCTCGCTCTTGCGCGAAGGCGGAATAAAGCCCATGGAACTCAAGGGTGACATGAACCTCCAGATTACCGACGCATCCAGCGCGCACATCAAGCTCGCCCTTGCCCCGTTCTCGACCGACTTTGGGTCGGACTTGCAGTTCAAGCAGCACCCACACGTCGCCAAGTTCGCGCCGAACCAGGAGAAAGTAATCGCGCTCAAGGATCCGTCGAGGCCGTTCCCGGTCGGACAGGCTCTCGCCGTGCTCAAGTGGCGGTATTCGGGCCAGGACGAGAGTTATGCGCCTCTTTCAAGTGAGCGTCTCGTTTCTTTTCTTCCCTTCCCTTTACCGGGCTTTCTTACGAACCTCCCCTGCACGCAACAGTCAACTACTGGCCATCGACGTCCAGCGACGGCACGTGCGACGTCAATATCGAATACGAACTGGAACACGACCACGTAACGCTATTCGACGTCACGATCACGATACCGCTCCCAACTGGATCATACCCGACCGTCTCCTCGTCCGAGTCGGGCACTAGTCCAGACTGGTCGCTCAACCCAGTCACACACGCCCTCGAGTGGACGATCCCGCGGATCTCGGCGGATGAACGTTCAGGGACCCTCGAGTTTAGCGTCGGCGGGGACGACGTTGGGGCGTTTTTCCCCGTCAAGGTTGCGTTTGTGGCGCAAGGGAGTCTAGCGGGAGTTGAGGTCGCACGGGTGACGAGGGCAAGCGGGGGAGAGGACGTGGTGTATCCGACAGATGCGATGGTGAGCGCGGACGAGTATGTTGTGCTGTGTCAACTTACATCCCAGTAAGTCCGCCTCGAAGGTTTACCTGGATGAGTGATAATAATTTCGGGCATACCACGGCCGGTTATCCCTCTCATGTCCGAGTCACATGGCAATCTTCCTCTCTTCACGTTAGCGTGATTAGTATCTCAAGTGGTTGATCCAAGATAAAATGACCGCAAGTTGAAGGGTGAATGGCCGGCTTCCACCCATCGAAGGACACGATACGATGAAGACCAAGAACTTCTCCAGCTTAGATCACATCTTGGTTTTCTTGCTGGGCTCGCTCACAAAACTAGCTAGTGCTTCTCTCAACAATTTAGGCGTTCGCGACGATTTGCACGTCTCTTTCGAGGCGAGAGGGTCCAACAACGACGGCTCCCTCCCCATCTACAAAACTCCGAACGCGTCGATTGAAGACCGGGTGAATGACCTGCTGCCGAGAATGACGATACAAGAAAAGGTCGCACAGCTGCAAGTGTCGTCGTTCCCTCGGTTTCATGTTTATTTCACGTCGTGCTCAAAGTAGTGAGGTGTTAGCATCCAAGCTTGGCGATATCAACGGATGGATGAACATGACGGATCCGCTAGATGATCCGCTCACGCATAATCAGACTGGTCTGGTATGAGTTGCCCTTACCCTTTTCTTGCTAGTCTTCGAGCATTCACTCTATTACTGCAGGAATAAATGATGGCCACCAAGGCGGGAGCTATCTGGGCTGGCTATCTTGCTCCTTGGGACAAGATAGCTTACGCCATCACGACCGGACAAAAGTATTTGATAGAGAACACCACCCTCGGTATACCCGCCATCATACCGTCTGAGGGTCAGATTTCCCCATCCCATCTTACGGAAAAGTGCTGTTTCATATTCTGACTGTCAGGCAGGTCTTCATGGATTCACGGACAACGGTAAAATATGGACATCTCCGATCGGCCTCGCCGCATCTTTTAACGCTCCACTATTGCAGCAGGCTGCCAGCGCGATCGCGACGGAAGCAGAGGGGTTGGGATACTCTCAGCTGTTTGCGCCCGTTCTCGACTTGTCCCGTGAGCTCCGCTGGGGTAGAGTGGAAGAGAACTATGGCGAAGATCCGTTCCTGTGAGTCTCTCCATTCTTCCTTTATCGATTGTATGGTTTCCTCACGAGTATGTATGTTGTGTTTCAGTACGAGCGTGATGGGTCGTGCGTACGTGACTGGCGTCCAGTCTGGCCGCCGTCGCAACGTCAGCGAAGAAGTCAATTGCTCGAATGGCTGCAACGTGCAAGCACTTTACGGCTTTCGGTAGTCCACAGGGAGGATTGTACGTCAAGCTTTGATTTCCACACTGGGTTAACTTGAAAATCGAGAATGCTAGAAACCGAGCACCCGTGGGTGGAGGGGTGCGTGAGCTGCGGACCTTCTATCTCAAGCCGTTTCACTACGCGTGTATGGACGCACTCTCGATAATGACTGCCTACTCGAGTTACGACGGGGTTCCCCGTGGTCGCTAACAAACGTAGGTTGCATTCTGATTTCTATCTTTTTGAACAAGTGGCTGAATATTGTCGTAGATCTGCTGACCGACGTTGTAAGCCCTCAAATGTTCTATTCGCGGTGATGATGCCATGGTTGACCATAGAACGTAGCTTCGGAAGGAGTGGGGTTACAAGTACTTTGTCATGACTGACTCAGGCTCCGTGGACCTCTTGATCAGTATGCACCAGCTTTGCCCCACCAGGGAATGCGCTGCTAAACTCGCGCTCGAGAATGGGCTCAGCGGTGAGATGGGCGGTGGGACCTATACATACCTCACGCTGCCAGGTTTGTGCCAATCTCGTTTCGCTTTCCTTGCCACCTAATGCAACTGCTAGATCAAATCGAAAACGGAACGGTGCACGTCGAGAAACCGTCAAGACGATCCTCAGGACCAAGTTCGCTCTTGGACTCTTTGAAAGTATGTCTTGCTACAACGTCATGTCTTAGTTGCGCTCATCCAGGTCGTTCAGACCCTTATCCTTACCCTGATTATGCCTCTACGCTGCGAACACAAACCACTAGAAAGCTTCTCCATCAAATGGAATGAGAGGCCATCGTTCTGCTTGAGAACAAGAATAACGTCCTTCCGCTCAGCACCAATATCGGTTCCATCGCTCTCATCGGGCCACACTCTGACAGGGTCTCGGTGGGCATTCTCTTTATTTTCCTCCGTCCGTACAACCCTTTTTCAACCTCAACCCAATGCTACTAGTTTGGCGACTACGTGTTCTTCAATGCAACGAACAACGGAATGACGCCCTTGCAGGGCTTCAAACTGCTGCTCTCCAACACGTCCGTCACAATCAATCATGCAGAGGGCTGCAAACTCTGGTCGAACGACCAGTTAGGGTTTGCCGAGGCAGTCGCGGCAGCGGAAGCCTCTGACGTTGCAATCGTCATGGTTGGCACGTGGTCACTCGACCAGACGATGTTGTGGATGCCGGGAACCAATGCGACGACGACTGGCGAGCACGTCGATCTGTCGGATCTGAGTCTCGTGGGGGCGCAGTTTGAGTTGGTACACGCTATCCAAGGTACCGAGACACCGACGATCGTGGTGTTCGTGAGCGGCAAGCCGGTGACGAATCCATGGATTCAAGAGAGTCAGTGGGATCCATCTTTTTATTTGTTGGCCTGGGTTATTTGCTTATCGCGTGTCAGACGTGGACGCGGTGATCCAGCAGTTTTACCCGGGAGAGCTGAGTGGCCTCGCAATCGCCGAGGTCATTTTTGGAGCCACCAACCCGTCCGGTATGTATGTTACACAATGTTCTTCAGCGAGTGTTTCGATGCATATATGACGTGATCTAACTGTTTCATTCGGAAGGTAAACTTCCTGTCTCATCCCCGAGAAACGTCAACACGGCGCCCGCGTTTTACAACTACATCAAGGGCGGGAATGAACGATTCTGCATCATGTTCATATACATGTTTTCTTCTCCCCTCCGCATCTTGAAGGAGCATCAATGCCATGAATGACAATGTACCGGTTCGTTGGGTGCCGGTAGGAGTCTCCTTTATCGTTTCCAGATCAAAATCATTCAGTCCACCTACAATAGCCCCCTCATTATCTCTTACATCAGATTCGAGTCGCTGATGTCTCGGTGGTAAACCCCCTTCTTCCAAAGAGCATGGTGACCTTGATGCATTCATTTTCATGCGTGTCATGCAGCTCTGAGCTACATTGCAGAACCTATCAGAATTCGTCGCGAAAGTCGTGTCATCAAATCATACTATTTTTAAGGTTCTCCTTGATTTCGCCAGATGTCACCTTTTCTTTCTTATTCATATTTTTCGCCTGGGCTTTGTTTGCTTGGGCCTTGCCATTGCAGATGTGCAGAACCGCCTCTAGACACTCCTCGAACAAGCTCGTCTTGGCGTCTTCATTGAACGACCGTACTCCCGGTTTACTACAATTTACGAGGATCTCTTTCAACATCTTGTCAACAGGGATGTTCTTCAATTCTTTGACGTCTAGCATGATCCATAGGCGAATATTTTGCACTCTGTAGCAAACCTTGAGGTGATTGACAAACATAACAGAAAACACTCACTGAACGGGAACGTTCACGAATCACGAAGTAGCAATGATACATGCAGGGTTACTTGCCTGAGCGACCATATGGCAAGTTGACTCGACTTCACTGTGATGCACACTACCTTCGACCGTCCGGCACTAGTACAACCCGCGGAGTCAACAAAAACAAAAAGGGAGGGGCCATACGAGGAGATCCACGGCGACGACTCACAGAACGCTGAGATGTAGACTGATTCAATTCATTTTCACAATTGTGATGTTTTATAGATATAATAGACTAGGCACATGGCATACATAGTTTCCAAGATGCGATACATACATGATCTACTATTCAGAATGGCACTGGAAGTCTTATGGAAGCCATAATGTCAAGTTTTTTAATATGTTTTGCAAGTCTCTTAAGTTGTAGGAGAATTTCCCACGCATTCATATGTTTAAACGACTCCTCACACCTTTAATTACCATTTCTAAAGTCCAATAAAATACTGAGGATTCAATACCAATAGGCAAAAGAGGCCTGCACAATCGCCCTGATAATTAGACTGTTATATCAGTCTAAATATATTAATTACAAAAGCGGAGGAAAAATGTTCTAGGTCATGTCTAAGACATTATGTACAATGTAATATATGGTAGAATACATAGATGTACATCCTTCCTCGGTGCCTACATACTTCAGGGTCAGCCTAACCACTAGTAAAGGCTAGGGGAAGTGAAAAAGGGGTTAGGAAGAGAATGTGATGCAACATCATCAACTTTATTCCTGGTGACCTGTGCTGGTTATATGTTGTAGATATATATAAATACTCTCTGGGGACACATTATTTAAGATCAAAACCTGCATATTCCAAAAATGCGGTTATGTTTTTCTTTTTTTCCAACAAATATTCATTACTACTTTGTGGAATGTTTCTGAGTACAAACAAAGCACTCAAGCGATGTATTACAATGTATACAATATATATATATCTAATATATTATGCTGGAGTTGCCGCCGGCTGTACCTACTACGCACAGCCACCTCGCACCACTATCGATCGCGATCGGCGCGGCGGGCGCGGCGTGCGTCATGCGATGCGAGGCTCAGCGCCAGCGCTCAGCTCTGCTTGAATTGCGATCGGCCTTGGAATGTTTCTGAGTACAAACAAAGCACTCAAGCGATGTATTACAATGTATACAATATATATATATAATGCATATGAAGTTAGGGAGAAAGCAGAGGAAAAGCGAAAAAAAAACATATCTATTTCGGATTATTTTGTCGTTTTTAGTGCCTCGGGAACCTCGCGGATTAGTAGACAGGTCCGATGATCTCAGTGAGAGAGCAGACTGTCTTTCTGACACCCGACGGCCATCCAAACAAGCCAGGTCGGTTGAACAACCTCGGGAACGCATTATTGAGTCGCTTTGAGCGTCTCGGGGACCTCGCTGATCTCAACAAGTCCGAGTCCATCTCAACGAGAGAGCAGGCTGTCTGTCTGACACCCGACGGCCACTGGCATCCAGACAAGTCAGGTTGGTTGAACAACCTTGGGAGCTCATTATGTCGTCGCTGTGAGCGTCTCGGGGACCTCGTGGAATCGACGTGGATCTAAACAGGTCCATCTCAATGACAGAGGAGGCTGTCTGTCTGACACCCGACGGGCCATCCAGACAAGTCAGGTTGCTTGAACAGCCTCGGGGGCTCATTATATCGTTGCTTTGAGCGTCTCGGCGACCATGCGGACATTGTTAAGTCCATTCTGAGTCCATGATGGAGCAGGCAATAAACTTCACTCCCGATGGCCATCCCGACAAACCAACCTTTTTGATTGGCCTTGGGGAGGTATTCAATATCCGTTTTACGCACTCTCATGATTCTTCGGATCTCTCTCTGCTGCTTTCAATTTTTAAATTGCCACTCCGAGTGCTTCCATCGGTCCTGCTTCCGCCCGCTTTCGTGCCTCTCGCGCCTGGGTTTCCTCTGCGCAACTTCATGGAAATACCACTGCTCTCCTGGATGCATGTGCTTCTTCTCTCGACCTTCTCCCACAGTTAGCATGGCTCGGGCTCCCAGTCACCGAGCATCATCGTCTACTCGCTGAAGTAACTCATGTCACATGTCACTCACTGGCAGTTGCCGCTGCTCTTGTAGCTGGTCATCCTGAACTAGCTGTCGAGTGGCTTGAGCAAGGGCGTTCCATTGTCTGGACTCAGTTCCTGCAGCTTCATACTCCAGTTGATGACCTGGCTCACGACCATCCTGCCCTTGCTTGTCAGTTCTAGCAAATCTCGCAGGAACTAGAACATGCCAGTATTCGGGACAATACCATATTCTGCCAGCCAGCACATATTTCAGTCGCTGACACTCGATTGCTCGAGAAAGACCAAAGACACCATAATCTTGCACTTAGACGGGAGAATCTCCTCCTTCAGATCCGGTCTTTGCCAGGTTTCGACCGGTTCTTGCTTTCGAAGACAATCAAGCAACTTTCTGCCTTGGCCATCTTCGGACCAGTTGTTTACGTCACAGCGGCCAGCAAAGAAAGATGCGATGCACTGTTCGTTATGGCGGAGTTGGAGAGTGTCATCCATGTACACCTCCCTGAAATTTGCTATGTTCATATGGAAGCCCTACGAAGAATGCTTCGCAAGCTGCTCAAGCGGCATCGTCTTGTTTTCTCCCGCGATGCCCTCCACGAACTCATCCCCTGTGAGGATACAGACCTCTCTCGAAAAATTATCGATTTACAACAATTAGAAGAATATACTCCGAACGAGCTGTACCAGTTCATTCTGACACTCCTTTAGAATGAGGCTGTAAAGCCCGTTCTTCAGGCACTCGGCTTTTCAGTAAGTCGTTGATAAAAGTCTCAACGTTGATCTATTCTGACTCCAGAATAGAGTCCGCCATCTGGCACTGATAAAATGACCCGTATTTTCCGGTGTCCGACTGGTCCTTTTTCCTTTTTACCCATACATGCTGCCGGCCTTTATCACACAGCCGACCCGGGTACCAAACTTTCTGATTTCGTTATATCTTCCTATTTGCCGACTCTGTCTTCGCTCGCATCGTCACCTCAGAACAGTTTGGACGACCCCAAGTTGTTCCAAACTTCGCCTACTTGCCGTCCCTCAGCCACCGACAGACGGACTCAATCCACTGTTTTCGGTGAAGCAAGAGATCGATTCCATCAGAGAATTATGCAAGGAATCACCTTTGGTAACCCTCCGGAATTCTGATGGCACTGTCGAGGACGTCACGGAGAAGTTGAAGAGTACCGACTGGGTCCATTTTGCATGTCACGGAATACAGGATCCCCAGACATTGACACCGCTCGACAGCGGGCTATGCCTCGCCAACCATCGTCGCTTGAAGCTCTCGGACATTATGCAGTTAGTATCCCGCCCCAAAGGTGGACTCGCATTCCTTTCTGCCTGTCAGACTGCACAAGGAGATGAGTCGTTGTCGGAAGAATCCGTTCATCTTGCAGCTGGGATGCTTCTTTCCGGGTATGATAGTGTCATCGGGACGATGTGGTCGATCATGGACAAGGACGCACCAAAGGTGGCGAGGGACGTGTACGAGCAAATCTTTCGAGATGCTAGCCGGGCTACCGACAGTACGGAGGCGGCAGTAGCATTGCACTGCGCCGTCCAGAAACTTCGCGACTCTGGCGCTCCCTTCACTGCTTCTTTGGTTCCTTTCATTCACTTTGGTAGATGACCCTTGGTCTCGAGCTCGAAAATGACTGTTTCAGCATGGCTTTTGGCCCCCTATGCTACTCTTTACTTGTGCGAACCAGTTTACCCAACGAGCATGTTTATATACGGAGCAATCTTGGTCGGAAAGCGAGTGTGGAAATGGTAGTGGCGCGTAGACTTCCGACGAGTCGAGTTCTGACTTAGAATCAGACGAGAGTGAGGTGGGGACAGAGCTTGTGGGTAGCTCTCTTGCCTCTGTCCCCTATTTTGCTTGGGCTTTTATATCTATGCTACTGTATTGCTAGGTAATCATTATCAATGGATGACTGATGCCTCCTCGAGGGGCTTCGCTCTCCTCGACTCGAGGAGAGTATTGCATCATTTCTCTCGGGTCACGTGCAGCATCACGAAAATAACTAAAAAATGGCGAAGCCTTATAGGTCAGACAATTTGTACCAAGTCTGTAAATTGTAACTTTGATTATAATCCCTGTTAAGCGTAGGGTGTGTGGGAAACAAATATCATGCGGATGGTAGATGGTCATGAATGTCGTGCCGATGTCAATTCGCCAGAAGTATCATTTGGCTTCGGTTTAGGCATCTTTGTCAGCGCCGTTCATTTGGGCCATATGCACCTTCGTTTATAATGCTAGGCCCGATGGGCCAAGTATATAATCTAGTTTATGAAGCTACTTGCCCGAGAAACCTTTGCCATCTATGCAATGTCGACCTGTATGGACCACATGCACCCTTTTTTATAAACTATACAATAAATGTTGTTGTGGCCAACAAATGTATCCCCGATGTTACTTATACTTACTGGACTCAATTGCAGCATCACCTTGCATAAGCAAGGTCGTTTCCCGGTGTTGGCTTCGTGTGCAAAACGTCTATAGTAGTAAATATGTTACATAATTTCGTTTGCTATGTCTTTTAAAATATTTATTTATTACTGCTGAGCGTACGTGGCGATTTGGTCGATCCCGGTACATCGAATCCTGTACCTGGACATTTACAAAACAATTCATATCACTTCTCAGAGAAAAAAAGAGAACCATATTGTCCTTCCCGGAACTTTTCCATGGTAACCTCCGCTTTCTGTCTCAGGACTGCGTCCTCTTCTCGTAATCCTTCTGATGGATGACGAGTGAACAACTCTTCTTCAAAATCTCTTAACAAACGAACAGACTGCGAATCGTGTGTTCGTGATAATGCCACGTACGCATTGAAAGGACTGAGTTTGAAACTGGAGGTTTTGCCTATGTCGACTATCGTTTTCTCGATCGTTTGACCTTGTGCTTTATAATCCGTAAAAGCGTATGCAGGCGTGATTGGATATTGACGACGCGTGATGCGTGTTTTAGGTTTCGAGTCGATCTTGAATGTGCGTGTGATTGGTCCCAAAGGTAGCAGACGTTCCTGTAAACCGGCCAAGGGTGGACGTCTCTGACGACCGAGCATTTCGACGATCACGAACAATGGTGGATAACGCAACACGATATTCTCCATTTCATTCCGGCGTGGCAAAAGGAGGCCTGTGTCAGGTTCGCGTGGATCAAGTATTATGTCGCGTATAACTCCTCGTGAACCGTTTGATAGATTCAGAACGACTGAGATGTTCTCGGTGACCATGACCTTCATTCCGATGGCGAGATCACATTGAGTTGATAGATCACCAGTATGGTCTTCTGGCATCTTCGCTACCACTAGTCGTTGTTTCAGAGACAAGCCACCTTCCGAGGTCGTGTCTTCTGCATTGAAAACGAAACGGGGGGTCTTTGTTTCCATGCAATGCTTCATAACCGCGAGCCTGTTCCATTGTATTCGGACACTGTTACGTGGGGTGATAAGCAGCGCTTCATTCCAAGGTGCACGTGTGAAGTCTGGGATGTCGCAGTGATCGTTTGTCAGCACGTGGTGATGAAGATTGGTCAGATCTTCCGCAGTACATTCTCCTTCACGCGCTCGCGGTATTCCATGCCAAACTGGATCGGTTACACGAACTTGTTCGTCCAAAATAACAACGGTGTCGAACTGTGAAAAAATATTGCGTCCAAGATCACATTTCGAAGTAGGTTGTTCCTGCAAATATAATGATCGCGTCTGACGGGCTGTGTCATGGTGTATAACCTTTATGTTTAATCGTTCATCCACATTGTAAGTACGATGTGCTTACCGACCGGAGGAATTTGATGGAAATCCCCACTCAACAGCACACTCATACCTCCAAAAACTTCCGCTGAATCTTGCTTTCCAAGCACAATGGAAATGACTTGAGACAGGTTATTCAAGCCGTCGGTGGTGAGCATGCTGCATTCGTCAACATTCAACAGGTATGTTCCTTCAATATTGTGTTGCCGTCGTGCTTTCATTGCCGCAGAAGGATGTGTCGCCCACTTGTCTCCCTGAGGTGGGTGAAAAGGAAGACCTGCCCAGGAATGCAAAGTAACCCCCCCTATATTACTTGCTGCAACACCGGTTGTTGCCGTCTTCGCAAGTCGATCCTTCACTTTCTGTTCTTCATAGTATCTTGAAATAACTTCCAGTACATGAGTCTTGCCAGTTCCTCCCTCGCCCAACAGAAGCATACGAAGCTGTGGTGGACTTCCTCCTCCCAAAAGTGAGAGTAGATGATTTGCTACGATATTGAATGCCATTGACTGTTTCCGTTTCAGTGTCGTTCTCAGTTTACGACCTTCAAGTTCGACTGAATTCTGCAGAGTGACGTCGGGATTACTAGTGACAGGTGCAGGTACACCCATGGTGACCGTCCCAATGTCGTGTACGTTTTGTGCCGGTGCGTCTGTTGTTTCGTGGTTTGCAGCTTCGATAGCTGACATCCATTTCTTGTATCGCATAAGATCTTCCTCCGTACCATTGTGAATTTGACGATCAGAGGCAAGGTTCTCGCGACATTCAGTTACCATTGGCACGTCGAATATGCCACTTTCATTGCCAATGTCGAGTGCAACTTGAGCATAGAGTCGCTCTCGAGTGGAGAATGGGTTGTCGATAGCATGCTGGATGTCGGCTTCCATGATATCCATGTTTTCAACCTCGGTGGGTACCACGGATTCTTCATCTTCGTCATTCTCCATATCATCTAATCTTTCTCCG
>JBBPOY010000079.1:0-22156 GCA_038091675.1 Leccinum proliferum | reverse complement strand
CGACACGAAAGAAAGGAGATGATGACACTCCAAAACGCTCTGTGGCTGCATTTTGTGACCGTGTAACAGTGACAGAGATATACGGGGTTGAGTAAATAAGGAAATCAATTAGTAATATAATAGGCGCAAATAATGAGGAACTGTGTTCTTCATGCCCGTAGAGACCGATATCGAGTTCTATTTTGTTAAAATCGATTCCATGATTAATGTCTCGTAGACCATTCATGTATCTGTCGGCAAAAAATTACACAACCTGAATGAAAAACACAAGAAAAAGCGGCAGGAATGCTTGAGGGGCTATCACGTGACTTTGTGCCTGCAATGTTTTTGGGTGAGTGCCTGACCGTTTGAATTCTACAAAACCCTCTCACACTAAAGTGTGAGTCGGGGAATGAGGGTATCTCGTAACGTTTACTGCAGATGGTATATTGGGCTTGGTTTTCCCGTCTTTCTCATATTTTCGTGGCCAGAGCCCTCTGTTTCACACGCTCTACAATGAAGGAAAGCTGTCTCAACCAGTGTTTTCACTACAGCTTACCACTATTGGAGGCGAGCCGTACGTCGGTGGAATGAACGAGGCGCTTTACATTCATAACACCCTCGTCTTTACCCCTGTAACATATTCGGTGAGCGCAAATGCCAGGGGGTAGTATGGATGCATGCTTAGATTGCCCTTTCAGGCTCTCTGGGCAATGATGATAGATAATATTCAAGTCAAAGATGCAATAGTTCTGACAGATGTACCCGCCATCATTGACACTGGTTCCAACTTCATTTTTGGTGATTCGATGCGAGTTTTAGCCCTGCAAGACGCGGCGGGCGGGAGGGCATATGGGGGTGGTTATTACGCCTGTGAGTTTCGATCGATTTTGGTACTTTTGATTGACTCCCTGTAGTCCCATGCAGGTCTTTTCCCTCCGTGACTCTCACCATTGGTGGAAGGTCGTTTTTAATGCCTGCCGATGTCCTCAACAAGGGACAGGTTACGCCTCACTCGCCCAATTGCTTTAGCGGAATTATGTCCGTGGAAAAGACTAGTGAGATTCTTCCTATCAGCATTTCCTCTTCCCATGCTGACCGGTGAACCCGACTAGCATTCTGGTCGATAGGGATCATCTTCCTCCAGCAGTTCTACACCGTGTTTGATTTCAACAGCGAGTCACGAATTGGATTCGCACAGCTTACGCCGATATAATAGACATACTACACATTAGTGTTTTTTGCACAAGAGGTCTGATTGTAGAGTCACGACCTGCCACCAAGTCCACCCTACCATTCTGTATCATCATACTCGACAGCCTGATGGCGTTGTCGGTGTCTGCGCTCGGTTCGAGGGTCGAGGAGGGATGAGCTATCGTTGTCGCTCGCGGAGAGCCGCGGTGGGTCTGGGTCTACGCGGTCGTCGCCGATGCCTTCACACGTGCACACGTCGTGTGCGTTGGAAGCGGGCACGATATCGCGGGATGCGATCGACGTGATAGAGGTGTGGAAGACGGTGGCGTTCATGCTGCTCGATTCGCTGGCGCATGTTATTGGTGTCGCTGATATGGTATGGCGTCTTGACGAATTTCGTGAGGCGGAGATGCACTTGCAGCCTGATCCGGGTGCGTCTAGCCGTTTCGAGTCTCTTCGTGTGTGTGGACTGACGGATTGCGCAGACTATTTGAACTCGTTGTATGTGTACGAGGCCAAGATGTCCTTGTTCACGCACATGACGCAGACGCGATCGGGTGGTGCGGAGCGGTTGTTGGAAGCGCAGATCCTCCCGATCTTGTCGCAGTGCGAGTTTTTGGATGCGAGGCCGGAAGAGGATTGTCGTTTACAGGTGCGTTTTGTCGTTGTTGATTGCCCTTTGCCTGGGCTCACACGCTCGTAGCCCAAGATTCGTTTTTGTCTTGTGCGATCCAGCGGTATCATCAGTTGTTTGTGCCGGCGCTGCAGCTGGTCGCGGCTATGCTCGCATCGAGCACACGATGGCGAACCACCAGGTGGGTCACGCGTGTTACGTTTGGTTCGTTTGCGTTGTACTGATTCACTTGCTTAGGCCCTCGAGTTTTTGTTGAGCCATCAAGACACGATCGTGATCATTGGTAGCCTGGGCAGAGGGTTTAGTCTATGCGTGAGAAGCGAAATGGCGCATCTTTCTTGCTCTTGTCCACTTCACTGTCCAATACTCTTTGGCGAGCTTGTTGGAGAGCTTCTCTTCCTTTAACTCACTCTCGAGTCCCCCGACCTTGCGATGGAGCGCTGTGATTTCTTCCTCGAGCTCCTCCGCACGAGCTGTGGCTACTTGCAACTCGCTGTTCAGTTCGCTGATTCTGCATTGGCATCCTTCAACAATCCCCCGAGCTCCTTGCCACTTTCCAGTGCACTCTCCGCCTCAGCAGCGCGTTCCGTTTCCAGATGGCTACGAACCTTGACCGCTTCGCGCTTCATCTTACCCATCTCCTCGACAACATCGGTGTGTGTCCTTCTGCTTCTTCGGCCCGCGTCTCCAGTTCATTAATGACGTCCGAAACGCCTCTCTCAACCTCTGACATCCGATCCCGCTACCGATCCTTGTCTCTAGACCGTTCACTGCGCTCCGTTTCCAAGTCCTGAACTACCCGGTCCTTCTCCTCCGTCAGCTGGCCAAGGTCTGTCATCATCTTCTGCACCTGAGCTTCTAGCTGGAGCTTTTCCTCAGCCCAACCTTCTGCATCAGACTACTCCTCAACATCACCCAATGCACTCCAACCACTCATCCGTCTCCCCTTCCCCGCACCTTCGATGCTCAGTCGCGGCCCCTGCTGTGCCGCCTCGTATTTCGCCACCCGCGCCACAGGGGACATATTCTCCTCCAGCAAACGGCAGTTGAGCCCGTACAGGTACGTATCCAACTTTAGCGCGTCTGCGCGTGAGGGCCCGGCTTGTCATGTTCACGGTGATCGAGCACGGGGTCGTAAGAGGTGTTGGCGGGAATGCGGTTCGCGAGATCTTGCGAGGACGTGACCGAGACCACCGTTCCTCTCGCGTCGTCGTTAAGCTCAAGACGGTCGCCTGATTGGGAGGAAGACTCGGACAACGAGGGGACTCAGAAGATCAACTTGAAGGAAGGTTGCACCTCGGACTCGGAGGATTCGGATGGGGATTCTCAGGCTATGGACATCTACGACGAATTACTAGGTAGTGATCCGGAATGGATGGACACGGAGGACTAGTTTGTAGATTGTTGGATGCTTTATGTACTACATAATGCCATCCTTTCGTACTGGCAAGGGGTCACGCGGTAATGCGTCACTTCGACCATAACTTCACCTCGAACCTGGCGAGATACCCAAAATATATGGCGTCACTGCTCGGTATGTCTCCCTTCTCCTTAACAACCAGCTCTTCCCGTTTCATCGTGTCGTATTCTACACCGACCTCTTCGGCAAGGTTCAAGCTGCGTATGCGTCCAAGTCCATGAAGCTCAACATGAACGGAATGCGCCCCACGCCCCTTCCGCGACCCGCAACTTCATCATCAATAACCTATGTCAACGGAAAGGCCCTATGGCCCAAAATTCCATCGAGTTCATCTTCTGCCACCCAACGGCTGGGAAGGCGCACAACAGACCAGGACGCGTCACGCCGCTGTTTATGGCGGTCTCATCCCCGACACAGACGAGGGTCGCACTAGAGGGCGAAGCCAGTCTGAATGCCTACGTCCAGAGTGGACTAGCAGCCGAAGTCCTTTCCGTACGTGGCACTCCTCGCGAGTCATAAAATCACACTCACTCCCTTGACACTAGAATCCATCCAGGCACGACTTTCTCGTGGTAGCCGCAGGCGGTGGTACCCTCGATATTAGCTCTTGTGCAGTGCGGGGCACGAACCCGCTCGTCATCTAGGAAATTCAAGTCCGACCGACAGATTGTTCGTTCTTCTCTAAAACGCCATCAGTTGGACCTGACAGGCATATTTGCAGTATCGGTACTCATCAGTCGGAGGTATGCCTCATTCAGTATTTTATTATTTCTAGTCCTCAATAAACATCTGGACAGAGAAACTCAAGAACTCCATACAGTGGAACTGCTGATTCCATAGAACACATCACCAAACAATTCGACGAGACCACCAAACGATTGTTCCGCGACAAGAATGGGGACCAATGGGTCCCCGCTCGACAAGATCCTAACTGTGAGGATACGCGGCGGATCTCTCAAGCTCACCGGGTAGGTCCCTTTCCCCTTGCTCTGGTTTCTTGGCTCAAAAACACCCAGTACGGAAGTAGAGGAGCTGTTTGAGACGTCCATCCAGGCCGTTACGCAATAAAACCGATCAAGGCGCACGACGTGGTACCCCAGGGTATGATCACAGTAGGTGCATCCACATACTATTTGGAGCTACGGGTCTTCATTTTCAGCAGTCTGTGTGGCTAGTGGGAGGATTCGCCGCTAGCCCATGACTATTTGCCTAGCTCCAAGATTGCCTCGCACCCATGAAGATCACTGTCAGCCGGCCTGACAATCAAGCGCGAATGTCTCTCATTGGCTACTGCACAGCAATCTCTCAAAGGCTGTGGCGTACGGATCCCTTGGCTTCTACTGTGGTCACTGACCCGGCCAGAGTGTCCAAGTTCATGTATGGCGTGGAATACCTGCGCAAGTTTGAACATGCTGCTTGGAGGGGGAGACTCTGAGCCCCCTTCAGGGCCGAGGCTTCTCCCAAATGCGTTTGATTGCATTCTCGCAAGAGTACTACCTTCCATTCCGTCTTTCGTCCACCTATCCATTGTCATTCACCGTGAAGGAATCGCCGGTTTTCACACGCAAATTTTACACGGAACTAACAAAACTATCTACCCTATGCTCTGGACTACGTCTTGCCGACATTCCTTTCAGCGCTCCTTCAACTTCAATCCATGGCTGTTGCGAACTCAAAGTCGTACGTTCGTTTAGTCACTGCAGAAATGGTTTCCTAGGGTTGCTCGAAACGTGTCGGGAAGGACGACAGATACGGCAGCTGCACCACCGACGAACGGCTTTCGAACCTTTTGTGAACGAGTCGGTTGACCTCCAATACGAAAGCAGGTTGCGGTGCGTATCTTATTTCTATCCTTTTGTTTCCCTCCGTCTCATCGACCTCCGACGTTCATGCTAGTTCGTCTTGTTTGGATCCCAGTGTGTCGCCTTCGAACTGACTGTTGAGCAAACAACTCGAAAACGACAATTGGACCAAAGAAATCCAGAATTTCATCAGTATATGGATTTCCCGCCAACCTCGCACGATGAGATTTGCAAAGCCAAGGCCCGTGCGCAGATATCCGTACGTTGGTTCTCATTTCAGTCGCGCTCACGCCCGCCTCACCGTCGCCTCGGACAACAATTCCAAAGCACCTCGAATCGGTCAAGGAAAATAAATATTGCTAAATGGCCTATCGCCTTCAAGTTGCGAAACATATCCTGGACCGTGTCTGCGTTCGTGGGCTCGTTCTATTACGATGCCAGCGAAGGCAGGCGACTTCGCTGGTCGATCTGCGCGTTGAACGCTGCCATCTTTCTCATGTGGAAGATACCTCGGCTTCAACCATTCATGAACATCCTTCTCCTACAACCCGCTCGCGGCCGGCGACGACGACGACGAGACTCACGACAGCGACGACAGCGACACAATCGTGTAACACATCGACCAAGAACTCGCTATGAGCACTCAGAGATCTTTGGCAGCGCCCCCCTTGAAGGACAGACTATTTTCAAACTCTCCTGATCCAGTTCAGTCATCGATTCGTCGCGATTCGGCTAAAGGATGGGGCAAATTGTCGTCTCCGAGTTCAAACCTCGGGACAACACCATTCAGGATCGCCAAACGAGAAGGAAAACTCCCCTTTCCACCAGTCGCTCGACGATCGCCATCCAGCTACAAGCACGTCAGAAATAGCAATCTCGTATCGAAGTCACCATTCAAGGCACAAACTCCCGCTCCTTCCAGACCCTCTACCTCTACATCCAGCGATGACGCATCCATTCAACCAGGCACTCGCCGAGTTAGCGGCGAAAAACGACCTCGCCCCGATTCTATGCACGAACAAGCCGAGAATGAGAGACCATTGGCATTCAAGGGCGAAAGGCGCCAGTCAAGTTTATCAAGGGCTTATCGACAAAGAGCCCGTCACGAAGAGCCCCTTGAAAGGAGTAGTCAGCGACGAGGATGAGCAGCCACCGCCCGTGCCTCCCAAACTGACGTTTGATTCAATCCAAGCCCCTGCCCTCGCACCTCCGTCACCTCCCCCTTCGGCACCCCCTTCTCGTCTGATTACCCCATCCCGCTCCTCCCTCGTTTCAAAGCGACTTCAAGTTCATGGACCCCGCGCCGCGGATCAACCCTCATTGGATGGTAAACGACAAAGACGGAAAACGGTGACATTCGATGAGCGTTGCGACGTCTTGGAGTTTGATCGAGACGAAGAAGAAGAAGAGAACCCGTTCCGCTCATCTGACGAACATGATTACGGTGAACCTGAGCAACAGGACGAGTTGGAGCCTCATCACTCCACACTCAGGACAATGTCTTGACTGGGGATGGCACAGACGAGCGCAGCATTGAGAACGTCGAACTTGGTGGTGGTGCCGACCAACCAGCGTTCTTGTTGACATCATACAGTCTACATCTTTGCCTGGATTGGGCTTTCCCTCTACGCCTAGTCGCCCCCCTTCTCTCCCCGTGGACATGGAAACAGAAGGACTTCCGTACGGACGCACTCACCATGCAGAACGCGCCCGCCGCCGAGCAAATGTATCTCCTGCAATGCCCGACCAGGGCTTCCGCTTCCATGACCTGGATCATACTGTGCACGCCTCTCCTTCTATGCCTCCCCGGGCAGCAGAATCATCGATGGATGCTTCTTCTGGCTTAGATACTCCACTCGAGAGATCGAGGCACATCCAAGCTGCGCACCAGGGACACCAAGTTGAAACAGATGACAATATGATGCCACCGTCACCTAGCCCCGCAAAGAAACCCATGCGAAGAGAGCACTCCAATTGTGATTCGCTCATCCCGCGACTTGAGTTGCAATTACCGAGAAGCGAGAGCTCCCCAAAAAATGGTCATAGTGGTGAGTTTAGATCGTCCCTTCACTCGTCGTAACGCTGATTATAATGATGTAGCTTTGTCCACCGCTGACCCATTCTTTGTATCTAAAGTGAAGGGAGATGTCAGCGAGATGTCTCTTGCTTCGTTCGATGACCTTTGGATCCCACAAATCTGTCTATTGGCCAATCGGAGGTGTCATTGTCCAACCTGGACTTGGAGGCAGAGCCCCAAAAGGTCCTCCATCCCTCACAACCCGACGACAAGGACAACGTCTCCAGGCTATCTGACCTCATCCCACGCAATGTTCCGTTCTCAACGAGTACGCCTCCTCCACACACGCCTTCCCTTTCTTTTGCTGCTTCTGGCTCGTCCTAATTTCTGTCGACGAAGCGGCTGTGCAGAATGATGGCACTCCTTTCCACATTCCATCACCGCCCCGCACCCCCCTCTCCTTATCCCAACTAGCAACAGCGCATCGCGCCCGCCTTCTCCATCGGGGACGCACAGTTCAAATTTGAACGTGCGCCCACGATCTGATTCCCCATGTAATCTCGCCTCCAGACTCTCTGGTTCGCCGGCCCTCAGATCCGCTTCCCCATCTATGAGGACAGGGTCTCCCTTACGTGAATTTGCAAGTCCACATGAATTACGGAGTGAGCGTATGTCGAGGACGCGAATTGGTATGCGGACGGAGACGGACATGGGAATCTCAACGGAAGACTGTCGTAGCGCGCCTATTAAAATGGCAGCTGGAATGGTACCGGCACCGGTGCCGGTACAGCGTGCTGCGACAGATTCAGTCGTCTATACGGGACCTTCGTTCAGGAGCCCGCAAAACGAAATAGCTGCGCCTGCTTCGCCGACCAAGGATGCCATCAGGACAAGAAAGCAGTTAATTTTGCAAAAGCGAAGGCAAGCTCGGAGGAGGGACGATGAGGAGGTAACCTACTATACACCTCCGCGCCCCGCGTCGATGCCACCGAGCGTCGATCGCTCAAGCAGAAGACGTAGTCGTAGTACTGGCGATGCTGGCGCCCTGACGAAGACCGACCTGCTTCTTGATATTGGAGTTTCCGACACTGAAGAGGAGCAATTGGCGGACAGCATATCGAAGGAGTTGCGTGACTTGATCCCGAGCAACGTTGGGGTGTGAGTATTTTCGACGAATGGAAAAAGTAGTCTTGCTGAACGTATCTTTGGGTGCAGAAAATACCGGATTCGCGAACATGAGGCTATTTAGCAGATGCTGAGCAGGTCTCGCAAACATCATTCGCTGGCGATGTAAATGGCGGTAAGGCTTGGAAGGCCGTCAGACGCCCCTCTGACATGGTGCGTGTCATGTTCATGATCTGACGAATGCTCTAACGGGAGTAGAACGAGTATGCTAAGAAAATTAGGGAGTATCGGTCTCAAGAGAAACCAGGAAAGGCGCATGGTAAAGTCTTGTGTTAGGGGCAAGTATTTGTTCTTCCTTCCTTCTATCCCTGTACCCTGAACCTATGCCCTCCAGTACTCCGTGTGAAGGGTCTTGGTCCCCAAACCACGGCACTGACGTGCACGTTAAACAAGGGTATCCACTTTGTCACAACCCCGGAAACACGATTATCACCCGAAGCCCGCATTGATCAGGAATTTGAGTTGTAAGTTATTCCTAGCGCTGCTCTCCGATATCAGTTCACGTGTCCCTCGTCCAGGATTGAGCACAAGAAACTCGAGTTTACGCTCACTCTCCGCGATCCTCACATTGTCAAGCAGTATAAGGCTCTTGTACCACCTCCTGCGCCAACTCCTCAGCCAGTAGCTCCGCCGCCGCCGCGACCCAAGGGTGGCATAGTTTGTCTGTGTGCGTCCTGGACTGAGTTTTTCGTGTCCACCATGGTTTTTTCCACCTTGCCGCCAACTCGATGGGGTTGGCAATCACTCTTTCACTAGCTTCATCTACTGATGGGACGACTAATTTTGCTTTGATCGCCGTTCCATAGGCGCTGCCGCGCTACTTGTGCGTTTCCCCATCACACGAACCGAACGTTAGTGCTCAGTGGCATTGTCTCACATTCTTCATCCCCCCTCGCCTTCCTTAGTTTATGTTTTGCGTGCTCACGCTTGTGCTCGCCCCATCAGCTGGACTGTTCTCTGGGCCAGTCAGCCACGTAGTCTCACCCAAAGTGCTGTACCCTAGAATATTGTCCCACCTGTCCAAGCAAGCAGCGGTGCGGTCGTCGCCAGCAGCACCAACCCTCTTGGGTACTACTAGCGACGTGTCGCGGGACGCACCGCAGAGGATTCTTCCTTCGATTAGGCGCTTTCGAGCCCGGGGCGATATATTGATATTGCCGCGGTCGTACTCATTGCGGTAGCTTTCCCGGACGCGCAGGTTCAGCCGATATTCGTACCTCTTAGCCTTCCAATAACGACGAGCGTGGGTGCGATGGTGCTGGTGGTCATCGTAGCGTCATTCGTGGATGGAAGTGAGTTAATTCTCTCTCACTCAGCGGGGACGGCCGATCACGGCTCATGGTCGACGTTGCTAATGAAATTGGCTAGGATGTTTGATCACTACGCACACCTTGGAGGCGATAAAAGCCAAGCAGCAGGCACACGAGGAGAGACGAGGATAAAGTGAAGCGTGAAGCTGCTCGAAAGGCTGCCGAAGAGGAGCAGCAACGCAAAGAGGATGAGCGTCGCAAGCGCCTTGCAGAGGACTCCAGGAACGCGAGGCTGAAAGGGAACGGAAACGGAAACGGAAACGGAAAGGAGGAAAGGGTGAGGCGCGACGGGGGGAGAGTGGGCGCAAAACCAGGGAAGAACGGGAGGCTAAAGCTTCTGCTGCCGAGAAGGCGGCACGGGAGGCTGCCAAGAGGGAGCAACTGGAGAAGGAGGAGCGAGAGAAGAAGTTGGCCAAGGAACAAGGAGAAGGTTGAGAAGGAACATCTTGCGCAGCAGCAACGGACTGCGGCCAAGAACCTTGTGCTTTGGGTTCGACTCAGCGTTCACAGAGCACTAATGGCTCTATGAAAATGATAGCCCGCGGTCACGCCTGCACCTGCAGTTGCCCCGAGCCGTTCGACGCCTCAGCGACCCGTGGCCCAGACGTCCCAGCATGCCACCCCTGTTGCTCCTGCTGCTCCGAGTGTCTTCCCTCCACCTGTAGCCACCTTGTACCTTCCAGCCCCGGGAATCGCACCGCCACCCAATACCCTCCCTACGTATGCGCCGCCCCCACCGTTTGGAGTATTTGGTCCTGGACCGTCATCGATGTCACAAGGGCCGCCTCCATCGCATCTACCTTTCGCTCTTCCGAGAGGCTTTGGATCACCTTCCGCCTTCGATTCTCCTTTCAGTCGGCTACAGGGCCACCGCCGAAAGCTGGTCAGAACTCCCTCCCTTCCCCTACATTGCTCGCCACTAGTCCCAGGAAAGGCATCCTTGCCGGAGCCCAGTCCGGGTCCTGTTGCGAGGCCGATCCCCATTGCCTCGATTGCGCCACCACCACCGATGACCCATCGCCCACGACCCACTACTGCTGAAACATCGGGGTCTGGATCTGGCTCGCCTGTTCGACGGTCTCCCAGCCCGAAGGGCGTCCTGGGTTCATTTGCTCTTGCTACAGACGATGAAGTCGTACCGCCTCCCGGACGGCGAGTGGTGCCGTTGGCCAGTTTTTGACCTCGACTACCAGCCCACGTGCCGCTGCGGAAGCACGACATGGGGTCCTCCTGCACCTCCGCCGGCTCACCTCGGCCACTTGCAATGGGCGGCTCACTGTGGGGCAACTCATCAGTCCAGAACCGTCGTGTCAGTCCGCTGGCTTTTTCCCGAACGCGTTTATTAATCCCGTTAATCCCTCGCCGCCTCACGCTGGCAGCTGACTTTACTCAATCGCTGACATTAGTTAGTAGCTATTCGTCGTCAACCACACCCTCCTTTTATTCCCTCGATCGGTAGTTTCGAGAGCTCCTTTGTTGTGACCCTTCGAGACCCTCTTTCCGTTCTCTCACTGCGTGCCATCTGCAAAATCCGATTCTAGTGGAATCCTGGTACGTTCAAGGTATCAAACAACGCAGAACACATCATAAAGATTGTGACACTAGGGTCTCACGATCTTGACATTCTCCTCGGATCGAGTCCGCACCGCTGTGTGATCGAGCTCCAACCGAACCGAGGGTTACTTGCAAAACCATACGACGTGACATTCTGTGAGGACGCCGGGACGAACTTCGTGCAACGGAGATACGTATGTCGAACTCTCGGCGGATCTCCTGGTGAGTTCAGTATTTTGGTCCCACTCGGACGTACGCGGGCAAAGCCTTAGTACATAGGCTTATTGTAATTTGTCGACCGTTACACCTTTTTGACGGCGATAAAGAATATGAAGGTTGACTGGAGAGAATTACAGAGTAGTGATGCGCCCTTTTATACCAATAATGCCTTCTCCTCAACTGAGTGGCAGGCCGAGAGACTCTACTGACACCGTGACCCTTGTCACACGCTCCGCCACAGCTATAGAACTCCGATTCGGAGTCGGGGGGATTCAACATGTTCTGAGCGTTCCGAAAGGCCCAGTAGGAAAATATCAATATTCCACAAGAGATTGACCACAAGATCATTGACTCGAACTTGAATCAATGAGCAATCATTCCTGCTGATCGGTTCCCCGAGTCGAACTGAAAGGTATGGCGAGTTTGCCTACGAGACTGGCCATATGCTCACATGCAAGTCTCACTATCGCCTGTGCGTTCCTCCGACCTTTTTCTAGTGGGATTGCTCTTCGGCGACATCCTGGCTTACTACCAATGGTCTACTTTCCAAGGAAAACTGCGGGTTGATCAAGTGAGTGATCTTTAGCTCGTCGAACGGTGTTTCACCAGCTCTGATAAACATCCGGGAAAGTAACCATGCAGGATGTCACAACAGTACCAAGAAAACCGGTATCTGGCCCTCGTTACTACTTGGTTGGAGTACCGAGAAGACTGGGACTTGGAAGGAGAAGTATGTTTGTACGTACAGATCCAGAACCCGAGAATGTTCGTTCGACTAACATCGCACAATTAGTACTCCAGAAGTTTGGATGGGACATGATTTCGTCCGTCTCCTGGTTTCCCCAGCCAACGATCGCTTTCTTCGTAGCAAACCCTGTTGCGAGAAAGATAGGTCAAAGTCATCTCACGCCTTGCTTTTCAATGAACAACAGTCATGTATCATCAGAAAACGAATGCGTTCGTTTGAGTTGAAAGTCAGATCATATCCAGCATGTTCTCAGAGTGGGATAATCAATTTGAGTGCTCCAATGTTCATGAATTTATGATCACTGTGAGCAAACTTGGTCAAGTCCGTGTCTTGAGAGATTTATTCCATAATCCCCATTATCAGCATCATAGGCTTCGCTGCATCCATTACGATGCAGTCCCCGGCCCTGGCCTCATCCTAATTCAACTAGCACGTCATCCAGAGGAGCAAGAGCGCTTACACCACCACGTGAAATCCATCTGGCAAGACTGTCCAGCCCCGGTACGCACATCTCTGTTCAGGTTGTACATTATTGAGCCCTGATGATAATCAGATATATTCCGATGCGTCTCGCTTCACCCGTACTGCCTGCCGCGTACGTCAGGGTGAACATACTTGATTTGGCCTGTAGCTGATAACCTGATTACTTTGCAGGGTGATTAACGAGATTCTTCGGATGTATCCGCCTGTCACTAGCTTGCCCAAGTATTGCGCAAAGCAACAACATTGTCGTGTGCCGCAGCGAGTTCCAGTGGAGAACGCGTGACCATCCCCAATGATTCCCGCATGTTCGACAATAATGATCGACGTTCCAGGGTTGCACTACACCGGTGAGTCTCGTTTGTGCCAGAGAACCATAATTTTTACACTCCAAGATAGAAAAATACTGGAGGAATCCTTCAGAATGGATGTTTGTCCGTGTAGCTAGTACACCCGAACTGACCGCCTTGGGCACCACGTTTCCATTCGGTGAGTCAATCCGATCTAGGTTTATCCCGATCTATTCATTGACAATGTGCATGATGCAGTGAAGGCTTTACCTTCGTGGTTTCCAGGTATGGGTTTCAAGTCTGTGGGCGCCGAGTGCCAGCGTCTGGTGCGTGAAGGGGTGAATGCACCGTACGAACGGGTTAAACGACGCGTCGTATGTCCCCGAAATCATTAGTGATCGCTTGCAAGCGTGACTAACAGAGAATACTTGCAAGGACGATGGTAGCGCTGCACCATCCATGGTCGCCGGAATCAACAAGATCCTTCGATTGTAGGAACGCTCGCACATGTAGTATCTCACTCCTCGTGTACTACAGACGACTCGGATCACGAAGATGTCATCCTTCTGAAAGATAGGGAGGTTTGAGACCGACGATGGCAAATTCTTGTCCTCTTCAGCGAACGAAGTACGGTGAAAAAGGCTCTTAGGCAGTTGCGATAAAGTCTCGACAGACAACTCATTCGATTCAGGATCCACATTACACTAGAAGGTGGTTGTCTCGCAGGGTTGCGGTCGCATGCATTGTAGAGAATCTTCAATGCAGGAGGTCCGAGGAATCGCAACACTTTGCCACGTTCGAATGAGATGATCATACGAAGATCGAGTCTTCAAAATTTCGATGTTACAGCTCGAGCCCCTCTATGTATACAGCTCACTGTATCCCTGCGAGTGATATGGTAGCTCAAGGAGACATCTCCATGTCCTCTCGTTTCCTTTTTCTATTCTGCTCCCGCTGCATGTCGAGGTCCTCGAACTTTGATTCCCATTCCCCCTTTACACTTGCATATCTCTGCGCCCGTTCCCCTTCATTTTGGTCTTGATTGTCCATTTCCCCACAAGCAATTCGCCCAGTGGTCGAGATCCTTGTCCACAATGGCATCCTGAACCTCATTACCAATAGTCTCGTATGTCGTCCTTTGCCTCGTTTTCACCTATTGCTAGCCTCGTGGCTACTGCGGAGTGGTTTGGAAGCACAGCAGGGGAGAGTGTGAAGAGCGAATCGAAGGAAGCAGTCAGAACCCGGTTGTTTGAGCGCGGAGTGGAAGGGCAATCATTAGCGATGCCACAACGCAAGACGGCACACCTAAATTGTGCAGGGCGAATGTGAATATAAGGTTGATCCTGTCAGATACATGTTGCAAGGTCGGAGCCCTAGATATAGACGCAAGATGATGTAGCAGACATGGGTCTGTAATACAACTTGAAGGAGTTAATTACATAAAAACGAAGAAGGTCGTTGGACTCGGATGACCACCATGCACTAAGAGAAGAACTACGCCTCTGTCGCGTGCAATCTCATCCACGTCTTTGCGTGGACATTCTAGGGCACTCGACTGTGAGGGTAGGTTGTATTGTATATCCTGTCTCGTTCGCGTCTGCCCAGCGATATCATCCATTGCTTGAGTCTGCTCGATCGTAATGTCCCGTCGAAATCGTCCGGCCCTTGGTAGGGGTGAACCCTGCGCCGCTTCCGAGGGGTATATCAAGGAGTTGTGCAGCTAGACTGCGATGAACGTGAGTAAACGCTATCGATGCGAGGAATGTGACAGACCTAGGTTTGGTGGCAGACACCTGACTTAGAAAAGTACCCGGTTGCCTTTGGACCCAAAGCGACGGTGGGCTGTCTCCAAGTTGATCGTAGACGAGGATGTCTGTATAGTCGCGGGGACTCTGTCGCTGTTACTCTACATCCAAGCGTTCGGGCCGAGTGGACTGGGAAGGTCGCGATCGGCTTCGTGGGAGCGCCATTCTGCCGCTTCTAGCTCGTTCTCTTCACGTCCACATATCGCCACGTATCCAGTCTCCCTCAAAACCCTCCTCTCCCAGTATGCAAATGCCCCAAATTCTCATCTCGCAGCCCTTTGACCACTGGCAGGTCCTCTCCGAACGAAACCTCTTCTCTACTTGAAGCAGCGCAGTGGTTACAGCCAGCTCCTCTAGGAACTCGAACGCATGTGCGCAGAACGTGATGCTTGCAAGCCCCGTCTGCTCGCTGCCGGTATCAACGTCGAGCTCACCAAGAAGGTTGAGTTCAAGTTCAAGCAACTCAGACTCCAGGGAACGCTTCCATCGCCACCGGCCGTCCGTCTGATACATATCGTGCGCGTTCTCACATTACCATCTCTCTACTTCACAAATATTGAATCTAGATCCCAATGACGACCGTCCTCTCACCCCTTCTCACTCACAAAATGTAAAACCTCGCGATCTTCAAGGTCCCTATATCGACAACGGATCGTCCAGCGTACCCTCAAGATCAGCGTCTCTCTCGCACCCGTGCTCTACCACCTCCTCAAATACAATCATATCTTACTAAACGAAGTGGAAAACCGCATGCTCTGTCACGGTGTCCAATAACTCAATGCTACCAGGCAGGCCTTCACAGCAGCACACCTCTCAATCAGCCTTGTCCGCCAATACCCACACCACTCGCGTCATACCTTCGAGTCCCAATGCTGGCCTTCTCAGTCTGATCTCTGAACACTCAACGCCCGCAAACCGAGATTCGGACGTCTCTCTTCCAGATGAAGCAGAACGGTACATCGTCAGCAGCGAACAGCAGACAGCGACGACGAGAAAAAATATCTGCATGCGTTCCTCATTATCGAAGCAAGGAGGGGCCAGGCGGCTCTAATCCACGACATGTCGTACTACGTGCTGAAGTAACTCTGAGAGGGAGAGTTGGGTGGACGTTATGTTTCGGGAACCTTCAATTGAAGACTCAGCTGTTGCGGTGTCGATTGGTCCAAGTCCCATTTCGGTCAACGTTTCCCAAACCCAGAGCAGTGGGTCGGGCCAACCTCGTTCCAGTTTGAGCTCTAATCAAGACACCATCACTATGCCAAACGGGAAACGGAAAGGTTCGTCGAAAGACGACATCTCACGAGCTACACTACTACCTATATCCCAACTTGCGCAAGACCCGAACAATTCCAAGCTCTGCCCGTCATCCCTTTGATCTCGATCGACGAGTCTTATATATGCCCAGTCCAACAGTCTGTGTACACCGCGCCAACACCGATCACACTCACGAAGTGTATTGAAAGCGGCTCGTGGACCACGTAGAGGCCTTGTTGTCGAGCTCCCTTCCTTCGAGCTCGCCACTTGAAGTTACCGGACAGAGGTTAGTAGCGTTCAGAGTCCAGACCGAGAATACACAAGCTCAGTACCGGTTCTGGTTGGTCCCGGGAGGCTAAATTGGATAAGTCATACTAGCCTGGTTTGACTGCAATGTCTGGTCCGCTCACGGTAGTCTTCACTCAATGTTCGCTCTCCGTCTTTGCGAGGCGGTGATCTGAACGGCAAGGTAAAGATATCTCGACCTATAAATGCGGCCACCATTCCTGTTAGGCTACAATTACGGCGGGAATGATGCGCCAGGCGAGGGTACTTCGTCCAGTGACAGACGAGAAAATGCAAAGTCGAGGTCATTTTGGAATTTTGGCAGACGCGTCGACAAACTCACGCTGTCCGTTCCTCATTCCGTGTTTGGAGTATCCCCCGAGGAGTCCCTCTCGCTGGGCTGCCGAAAAAAAAGCCTTCGAGAGTTACCTGCTAGCACCTTGATGCACATGAGATCCCTCTCTGTAATGGTCGGTCTATCTTTCTTCTTCCTGGCTTTGAACTGCAGTTGACACTACTCCCAGACTTTGTGGAGCCACAAGAGCGCATTCGTGAACTCTCACGTCTGACCGCGTTCCTGCCGATCGTCAACTACAGCTTACTTCGCGCGTTACTAACCGCCCATTTGATCCTCATTGTACAAAACTCGACTAGCAACAGAATTAACATGCGAAAGTCGGCATTGTCTTCGGTCCCACACTGGGTATACCTGCGGGCGTCTTTGGGTTGATGCTGCCAATAACGTGGGTGCGGGTGAAGCAGACAAGGACGACGAACTCAGTCGGCGAAACAGCCGACAATACTCGGATGCAGCGGCGAAAAAGCTCCTCGGTTAGAACACTTCTGTAGGGGCGTTCTCACATTCGTCACATTTGTAGCGTCGACGGACGAGAAGCGGTAACGAGACGACAGAAAACGACGCGACCGCGGAATCCAATTAGACGCGCTCGAGTAATCCCTCTAACGCAAATGGCCATCCGAGTACTACCACTCCGACCACGCACTCGACCATCTCTTCTGAAAGATCAATCTGAAGGAGAACGCGTCGGCTGTTGAGCATTACCTCATCGAACTAGCGTTATCAAGGCAACGCAGAAGCACGTTCAATCACCATGGCTGTCCATCTGCTCATCCGCTCGTCCGTCGCCACCTCTCACGATCGAGCAGGCCAGACGACGCCCACAAGGAAGGCGCGACACTGTCGAAATGGTAGCCTATGTAATGCACCGCGAGGAAATGACATACATGTTGGATACATACGCGCTCGCGAAGACCAGTACGAGCTTGCAACTACGTGGGGAACTCGTTGAACTTGGAAGTGGCCCTGTTTCAGGTTTCGTGTGCATTTACCACGGGTTCTCGCAGACTCCACGGTATTGTTGCTCCTCGACTTGGTCGTCTGATCATCGCTCTCGGTGTTAATACTTTTGACTTCGTCTGTATGGCGAAGCCTCATTATGTCTTTTTTTTCCCCTTTCACAAGCCTTCTTGAATCAAGATAGGCATTTGCGGTCTGTAATACACCCGCGTCAAGTTTTGGTCACACATGCTTGACGCACTTTTCATCGGTTGATCGTCGTGCTTTACGATCCGTACCTCGTCTCAGTTCTGGTCGCTTGGTCTCGCGGCGTCATGGAACAGCAAGAACTTGGTCACATCATCGAGGACGTTGTAAAATGAGTATTTATCCTCGTCTCGTTCCACACCATCAACAAGAAGTCTCCTTCCAGCAGTGAACGACAGTCACTGTATGGCTTTTGCACGCTGCAAATATCTGGATCGGGTACTTCTTCCGGATCGAAAGGGAGGAAAACAGGCGGAAGGCACTGCTGCAAGGCAAGTTTTTTTTTGTGATCACACGCGACTCTTTCCGACACGTTCACCTCCCAAAAGGCGACCGAGACCTCTTCACGAACCAAGCTCTTTCCCGACGCGACTGTGAAAGCGATGGCGGCGCAGCTTACGGACAAGGTGGATGATCCCAGCCACAAGGCTGAAGAGGCTTTGGCCAAGTTGAGACCACGTTGGACACGACGACGCTTGCACCAGGGTTGCGGCGGTTCAAGCAAATGTGAGGACGTCACGGTCACGGCAGTATAACATATGAGAGCAGTGTATGCACAAATGTGTTGTATCAGTAGATTGAGCATAGCTTGAATCAACTTGAAGCTGTTCGACTGGCTGGCATGTGGCAGCGTATATTTCGACTTTCTGGGTCCAGGACAGCCCGAAGGGCCTTTCTATACTACTTCGCCATTGTATTTCCTAACATCAATTTGGCCCATCAATGCAGACCCGATATCCTCTGCAGTAAGTTGCATACATACTTTGATTCGAAAAAACTCCGCCTCACATTGACGAAGTTCTCACCACTCCCTGTCGGGTGGGATTTCTTCATACATGAGGGAAATTCACGCGGTTATACATTCACAAATTTCTCGCTCTCTCCCCCAGTACTATAAAGGCGCGATGGAGGATTCACCGATTCGACCACCAATACACTTCCCCACTTCACCGTTTTAACGCGCTCCGTCATTCAAATATTCACTCTAGGCATTATGTCAGCGAGTCAGCAAGAATCTGATTCCACCGTTCCTACTGGGCACAAGCGTGCATATCCGAATGCCCTGGAATTGGGTCCTAGGAAGAGACCGTTAGTGTCATCTTTCGATACGTACAGGTAAAGCTAACTGTTTGCCAGCACCGCGCAGGATCCTTTGGTGCACCACGGTCGCCATTTTGGCAGAGCGGTGCATACGTTCTGCAATATTCAGACTCTCATCACTAATGGAATTGTGATGATGGGTGAACGTTCAGACGAAAGCCCAGAGTCCATCACCTCTCAGTGAGTTTATATTCTTCCAGGTCTGTTATTGTTAGTCTCTAGATGCTGACATTTATCGAGCGAACGAAAAGAATACGCAGTATTTCGGGAACTGCTGAGAATGGTGCCTGGCCTGGAGGCGAGGCTCATGGAATCATCGGAGGATGAGGTAATTCACTTAGCGGATCTGGTTCGTCGTAGATTTTTACAGATCGAAACAACACTCACTTCAAGCTCAACAGATCCAGAAAGGCGCAAATGGTGCAAGAGCGGATGATACCAAGGGCATGAAGAGCGCGATTATTGACTGGATCACCCCGAAGGGTCAATCCCTCAACCCTCATATCCCACGCAACGTGAAATCCGGTCGCGGTTTCAACCATGAGCGCACAGGAGCGCTTTTGTGCCCTGCTGGACTAGATTGGGCTAACACGGAGTAAGTGTCTAGTATATTTATATTCCAATTAGCGTCCAAATCTGATACCGACAATGTTCAACAGTGTCAGGGCGAAGTTAGTCGGCGGGCAGATCCAGGTATCTGGTGATCAGTGGCCCGTCTTCGTATTTGCAAACTACACCTATAATTCTGAGGACCCTTGGAATGGATTGTTGAGGAGTGGCCTTCTCGTTTCCGTAAGTGGTTTCTTACAATGTTTCACAGCGCTTATTCGTATGTTCCAGGCCTTCAAACATATCTTTACTTCTCCGAGCTCCGTGGATCAGGAACCTAAAGCCACTCGATCGGGTAATGCTCGCATTCACGGCATGCGCTCCGTGACCAAGGCATCCATTGCCTATGTCGCTACTCAGGTGCGTACATTTTTTGTGTATAATAACTTGTGCTTATTCTCTACAAGGCGCGCTTTGCGTTATCCTCTGCCCAAGTCTTCTCCCGCACGGATTTGATCACCGACTCCGAACGCTTCTACAACTCTATCGTGGAGCTACTCGAAGATTCTGAGGAGAAAGAAGAAGTCGATCAGTTGTTGATTTGGTGGAATCGGTAGGTCTTTAGCTTGTCATGCTGCATCTTTTCTAATTACCACAATTAGTCAAGTATTTCCTCTTTATTCCGACACGGAGCGGTTACCGTCCAAGAACAGCGCACTGGCGAGAATTAGGGAGAAGAGAGCAGAGTACAACGAGCGGGCCAGGAACGTCACGATATAGCCTGTCGTTAATTACATGCTGTTCTTCGTTACTTATTATTGATGTGATCATGTGTGCACGGTCACTCGAATTGACGAAAATTTCTCGGCACAATGTGCCATTACTATGCTAGACGTTCACGTCAACTTCAAGTTGAAGTAGCACCATTCATTCGGACATCAGTAGCACCCACAATAGACTGGGAGATGAGCTACTCGGACCGAGCCACATCATATCATTCCGCCGCTGACAGGATCTGTCAGGGTGGGCCTCCATCTTCATTAGTTGACATTTAGTTCAGCACGGCAATTCGAGCCAACCACCGCAGACATACAGGATCTGAACTACATGACCGTCCCGCTGCTACTGAAAGGATCCATCACGGTGGGTGCTATCTTCATTGTTGCCATTTAGTTAGGTACTGTAATTCGAGACAGACATACAAGAAATGCCTGATTTGAACTACACGATGGTCATGACCATCCCACTACCATCGAAAGGAACCACAATCATCGACGATTCATGGTGGGTCCGATCTTCGTTTCTTGTCGTTCAGCCAAGTTACGGCAATCCGAGCCAATTGCTGCAAACATACAAAGAAGACCTAATCTGAACTACACGACGCTTCCTGCTGCCGCTGACATGATCCGTCACGGTGTGTTCTACATTTATTAGTTATCATTTAGTTAAGTGCGGCAATTCGGGCCAGGTTCCGCCACAGTTATACCGAGTCTGAACCACACTACCATCACCTTGCCACCACTGAAGGGATCCATCATGGTGGGTCCGATCTTCGTTTGTTGCCATTTAGCCAAGTACGGCAACCCGAGCCAATTGCTGCAAACATATAGAGAAGGCCTAATTTGAACTACAAGATACATCCTGCTCCCGCTGAAAGGATCAATCATAGTGTGTCCTATCTCCATTAGTTGTCATTTAGCTAAGTACGGCAATTCAAGCCAACTGTCACAGATATACAGAATCTGAACTACATGACCATCTTGCTGCTACTGAAGGGATCCATCATGGTGGGTCAAAATTTCATTAGTTCCATTTAGCTAGGTATGACCATTCTAGCCAACCACTGAAGACATACAGAAAATGCCTAATCTGAACTACATGACCATCCTGCTGCCAATGAAAGTATCCGTCATGGTGAGTACTAGTTTCATAAGTTCCCAGATAGTTGAATCAGTCCATTGGACCCACCTGCCACAGCATTGGAGACAAGGTTAGCTCTGCACTGTTTGATGAATGTTGCAGCCACTGAAATTATATGTCATGGTGTGTCCAGTTTTCACTCAAATCTGTAAGTTACATATTACCATCCCATGTCATCCATGGCTGCTGGATTACTACAGTTCAAACTTCTCAGACTGTAGAATATGACCATGTTTGCTCAAAGGTAAATCAATGTGTCACTTGTACAATACTTATCTGCTTGAAGGTTCATCTTTTCAGCCATGTCACATTTATCATTGAGCTGAGAATTGGTGAAAATTGCCACCATCATACACTATGTTTGATCTGACATGTTGTGTGATATATGGGGTTTATGATCATGACTCAGATTACATTGGCTGATTCTGCATCTGGACTTGTGTGTAATTTTTTCCATTGTATTATTTTGTATATAATCTAAGATAATCCTGCTGTAAATCACCATGCCATGCTATTCAATCTAACAAGTCTGCCAGTGATAGGGCTGACCAGATTGCGAGAAGTCTGATTGAAAAAGCTGTGTTCTATCAACCCACCCAGCACATATAAGACCAGCTCATATGGTTTGTCAGAATGATATTCTTGGGAGACCTTTCATTGTTGAGAAGGTTAGGTAATGTTTAATAATGCTATCTCAAACAATCATTGATTTCGTGATGTAAGCTAGGATACTGTCCGCAACCGCACGATGCGGCACGAAGAGTCCTGTGCATGCCAGTGAGGGCGACAATGGTGGGCGGGAAAGAAGAGTGAAGAGCGGAGAAGAAAAATGGGGTAGCTACTTAT
>JBBPOY010000078.1:0-22157 GCA_038091675.1 Leccinum proliferum | reverse complement strand
GGGCGAAACCTCAAAGCCCCCGGGGGGCCCCCCCCCCCCCCCCCCCCCTCTCTCTCTCTCTCTCTCTCTCTCTCTCTCTCTCTCTCTCTCTCTCTCTCTCATTCGAGCAGGAAGCCTCCCTCCTCCCCACTCGTGTACCCCACTATGCGACCAATCTATCTGGGGTCGCGCCCTCGTATCGCCTCAGTCGCCTCTGCAAGTCTGGCCAACTCCCTCGATAGGGCTTAAGATTGGTAGCAGAACCCTAAACGGACTCGGATGGGCAGTGGTTGGGGTAGCGGCGAAGCCCCCTGATGAGAGCTTTCGCAGGCTTGAAACCGCTACCCACTGCTCCCTTACCTGCCCCTACTCGTACTGTACATCGCACGCGCGATGGCCCGACCCCGATCCTCGGAGAGGGGTGTCCCGACGGACAAGCAAGCAGGCATGACCGCCCGAGCGTCTCTCTTCGCACAGAGACAAAGGACTTCCGGCACCCTTTCTCTTCCACATGCGCATAACCGGTGCCAAGCCGCTGCTCGAATGTGGCACCTACTGGACGCGCTGGCCATCCTCGACGGCGTGCTTGCAGCTAACTATAGCCTCATCGAGGCCTGTACCCCACTGGCATGAACTGGGACTGATGCAGCTGCTCGTGACGCAGACGAGGACATTGCCGATACTGGTGCTGGTGGAGAGGCTGAGCGGAAATCGATCGATCGACGCGCTGCCTTTGACCTCTTCCCTTGCCCCTCGCGATGATCACCAAGTATCACTTCAACTCTACGTTCTACAGTCTCTTCAACGTTTGCCTTTCTCACTGGCCCCATTCGTCCCGGCCAACTTCGATCTTCCTAGGCATCGCACCACCCTCCGCGAAATCCCCATCTCACGCGCCACTGCACGCACTGCTCATTCTCAACGCTAGCCGCCACGGTTCTGCACTCCTCAGCCTCCCCGCGAAAAAGTACCTCCCATGGTTGTCGACTTGGTTGTCTACTGAGTTTGGTGTGCCGCTTTAGATCTTTCTCACAGCTCCGTCGCCCCCACCACTATCTACGTATTTGTACCTCGCTCAGCTCACCGGAGGCGATTTGCACGCTTCTCTCGCACGCTACCGATCCACGATCGATCTCCTTCAAACTTAACTCAAGGTAAAATCCATAGTGAACGTTAACAGATGCTCACCGAAGTACACAAGATAGGTACGGAGGCAGCATGACCACCAGTGATCACGGGGGCACTCGCTGATGACCGTGAAGTGCATAGATGTTAACCAGAGAGGAAGGTACGCGTTGGAACACTTCCACAAGCGGAGACTAACGATGGTGAGAGTGCTTACCATGTACTTTACTTTTTGTTTGACTTTTGTTTTTGCCTGTCTGACCTATTTTTATTGGTCGAAGACCCAGAGGATTAGCTGACTCGTCATTTATCTCACACTACTGTGGATCATCATGTCGAAGATGAAGGTGACACTGATATATACTCCTTGCCAGACGACGGCCCGGGTAAGATTCAACTAGATTTGTTACCAACAGCACTGATAACGTTATATCAGTTAGCTACGGGGTCACTGTCACAATGAACTGAACTTGTCATGATCTGGCACTGACAGATCTGCGGTGGGGATCTCCCTGCACCTCGTTGAGTGTAATAACTGAAAATACATACCTAGATTCTCGTGCACTCTGCGACACAAGTGTACCCTTGAGAGAGTTGATTTGCGTTAGGGCGATATTGAGCCGCATAGTATTAGACTCGTCGGACTCGGACGGGCCGGGATGCTAGGATTTAAAACACCGATATAAGAGACCAATCAGATTCTACCTTTGTGCCACAACTCCGGCCGAACTGTGACCTGTACGACTATACCATGGCATCACAGAAACTTGAAGAGGCTTGCAAATTGTATTCTGTGGAGCTACCTCCTACATTCCCTCGTCCTCCTGCTCCAGGGCTTACCTTCCACTATCTCTCCCCCCAACCCTCCCAGTTTGGATGGTGGTCGGAGAGCTTCACCCTCGGCGATGCCGAGGACAATGGCAGTCCTGTTACGGTTGCGAACAGTGCAGCTTTGAATGAAGCCCTGCGCAAATTGGTGAGTCGTTCGCTATTTTACAAGCTTGTACTTATCGAACACAGATTCTGCCCAACCCGAATATCCCCGTCCTTTCCCCAGAGCATCCAGTCTCTAAAAAGCTGAAGGGAATCCTGCAGAAGAAAAGGTGGACCATATACCAGCTTGCCTCACTACAGAGCCATCTCGAAATATGCCCGTCGATCCTGGTTGAAGAGACTGAAGATACCGCAGAGCTCGATGAGGATAGTGACGACACTGCTGATGTGACATTCTCACTGTCATAGTAACTGTTGGCACGGCAGAGTCCCATATCATTATATCATTTCCTAGTACCAGATGCTTCCCATGGTTGAAGACCAAGCCTTCGTGAGTTGAAGCGTTATTCTAAGATCACAACTCGCTTACCTTGTGATAGAAGTGTGCGTGCCAAGCATCACTGACCTTTTCCTGATATATATTACTATATATTTCAAGGATAGACTTCTGTCAAAGTATGTTGGTATTTAAATATTTAACATGTACACCGATGTCTGAGTCCGTGATGATATGACTTTCTTGACTCTTCGTGTTCAAGTAGTAAGTAGTGGCGATATGAACAACCTTTTGTTCTAGTAGGTAACGGACAACGTTCTGTCAGGGTAGATGTGCGCTATCTATCCACCAACAATCAAGCGTGACGAGTCCAGGACTACCTCTCATGGGCGACCGACTCCAACCGCCTCTTTGCCTCGTATAGACGCCAACATTCGCTGTCTCGCCGTGTCCATGGAGAACACGCTTGCGAAAGCTAAGGTGTATCGCAGCCTCCGTTACTTCCTCGCTCTCACTCCCGATACCGACATAGCATCAACAAATAGGCAATGTCATCCACCACTCCCACGACATCGAATCCACTGCCATCTCATCAAGCTACGATATTGCGACCACTAGAGGCGAAGGAATCACGCTGCGGAGTCTTTATCACGATGACATCCTTCCCTCACCTTACCGCGACAATATAAGTAACGCTGCTTGTGTAAGATCGCATCCTCGAAATCCATTGCTTGAAGATTGAAAAACTGTATATTTATGACATGACTCCGTGCAAGGACGCGCGTCAAAGTATGCGTATTATCTGAATGACTCCACTGTGCTGACATTCAATTTCTTTCCATTAGAGGTCGATCAATCGAGTCTCGAGGAAATTATCCAAGAACTACGTAGCCAGGTTGCTAATTCTGACGAGGAAAAGACAGGTCTCAACGAAATGACCAAGTCCCCTCGTGCACAGAATAAAACCTCAAGTACGTTTTCTTCGCTTCCAAAGCCACTTTGTTTACAGTCCCGTTTATTAGATCGCAGAATTACACAGCTCGATGAATCGACCAAGGAACTCCACATACACACCGTGCTTGTTACATCTCAAAGCTCGGTCGATTGATTGACTCAGACCATCTGGTCACTACACCCAGACATTAATCTACGTGAAAAGTGTTCAGGTGTGTTTTGAACCCTCCCGACTGAGCTTTTGACCCATATTCAGCATAAACGAGCTCTAGCTTACCATCAAAAAACCGGGTAACCAATGTGCCACGTGCAAATCCGCCCTCCGTAAATATGACAAGAAGCATCAGAGCGAAACATTGTGCGCCAACGGTTGCATATTTAATTCTGCACCGCATATTACAAACTTACTCACTCCCTTGTTTCCGGAAGGTGTGCCGATAAGATGGGCTAGAATGACGCTGACTCCGACGGATTCGTTGCCCACAAGTGAGGCATTGGGTGCCATGGACAAGGTATGGTCTGTCCGGTTGTTTAAAACCGCACGATAATTCTCGTTCCATTCAATTCAAGCTTCCAATGTTCCGTGTATATCAGGCGGTTTGCAATGTTCCACTGTGGAGACGCTACAGATCTGGAAAGCGCAGTGGAGAATTGTTACGCGTCCTCTCTTTGGACTCCTCTCTTGATGCTGGCATTCGTGTTGGTACTAACATGAATCGAACCGCTCTTGCCCTTTTCGTGCGCTTCCAACAGCAGGGAGATACGACGGACTCAACTGATGCCAAGAGCTTCTTACAGCAGGCGTTATAACTATGTCCTTCTCCTCATTCCATTACCTATCCATATTTCTGATCATCAGCAGATTTCGTACGAATTCCAGCGTCTCAGGTAGTCTGCAGCGATATTCAAATGATAAAGAGAAGGTGAGCAATGAAATTGTACTTCATGTTCATTTCTACATATATACATCCTAATATTACAATTCAAGCGGTCAGGAACATTAGAAAATATAGAAGAACATTATTAGAATAAGAAAAAAATGATCCCAGATGGCAAGGGAGTGAGTGGTAGTGCAGAAAAGGGAGAGGAGGGTATGTTGTATATCTATATTGCTAAAAAGGGAAATGTGGCGGGTGTTAGTGCCGGAAGCGGAAAGGCGTGACTGGCGATGGGAACTTTAACATAAAGGTTAAGCGGCATATTGGGGCCATAAGTACTTACTTATTTATTGCTGGTGGCGGGAAAACCAGCTAAACAAGTTTTATCACCTTGCGTAAGCAAGGTCATTACCGCCGCAAAACGTCCATAGTAGTAAATAATTTACGTAATTTTCTTCGCTATCTCCTACAATTATCAATTTTTGTTGGGTCGAGGTTGGGTCGAGGTCTCGGATCCTTCTCATTATCAATTTACTTCATAAGTATGATTGCTTTAAATTTCCTTAACACCAGTACTGTACTTTACTCTTGATGCTGGAGTACAGTAATCAGTTCTCTGGACGCAAGGTCCCAAGCCGGCAACGCCGGCCCTTTTTCTAGTAAAGAATACTTAACGACATCATTCGGTGCCATTCTTTATAAGGCTTATGTCCGGGAACACTAGGTGAAATTGAGACTCCGAGTCGGCTGTTTCCGACGCAACACGGTAAGTTTTCATCAAGGTCGAAATCTTCTTGTGCGAATCCCTCTTCTCTTAAATCACCGAGACACGCAACGTCATGCGGTCGTGCACAAGCGAAGATCGACGTCGGAAGACAGTGACCGCCAACATTTGAAGACAATCTATCAATACCATACGTTGATGTGCTATGTTCAAGTCACAAGAGACGATGAGATGGCACCCAGTGCTGCCCATCGGCCACGCGCATCTTCCAGGAGCTACTCACGCGCCATCGGAGGATCACACCCATGGAATGAGTAGCCTATTGGTCGTCGCAGCGACTCTTACCGACAGCTTTGTGACAGGTTCGATGATTTGTCCCCGATCTCTGGTTGCTCGGGATGTTGATGGGTATTATTGCAGGGCGATCTCACACAACGAGCCGAGGTATCTGAACCCTGACATATTTATTCCAGAACAATTTTTGCTGGTAGATGGTACGATTCGACGATAGAGTTTCCATGCCAGCCCCAACATCGATTCCCCCAACTTGGCAAATGTTGAACAAGATGCCGACCAAATCATTGACGCCATTGTCTATATCATCGCCTCTAACTCTAGCAGAATCAATCACGGCATATGCGTGCGTTGATGAGCATCCGCCCTACATGGATCTCAATGAACCTTCTGTCGAGAATGGCGCTCTGAGGGCTCGTCGATCTACCAACAATCTTCTGGAGCCTGGGCTTTTAGTGATGCCTCCACTATCACCTAGCATTCTCCCTCGGGATGCCTCCATCACTACTCGTCGTGGACATCGACGGCACTCTACTGTCAATCCGATGTTCAGTCCAACATCTTCCAATGCACCTTTGTCTCCCCGCCAGCCATCTGCGGCCCCATTGTCCTGTTCCACACCGACTTCCATCACGGACTTTGACATCATCAAACCCATCAGCAAGGGTGCATTCGGTTCGGTCTTCCTTGCCGGCGCCACGTCGGATAGCTGCCATGGCACTTCCCACATTCCATACCTTTGGGATAGTCGCCCAGCTCTACTCGCCCATTGCGTGCCTTACGACCGCCGTGGTCTATCCCCCCCGGGCGGAGACGGATCCACTTGCCCAACAAGTGATACCCACGAGCGATAGCATGGTCGAGTGCTTGAAAAGAACTAAGTGCAATATTCTCTTCACGGTTCCGACGTTCCTCGAGCAAATGGCCACATCGGATGAGGCTATCAAAGTATTGAGCCAATTAGAAACCGTGGTACGTGGAATTCTAACCGCTGAATATCGACTCCCACGCTAAGCATTTCACAGCGCTACGGTGGACGGCCGCTACCCGTCAAGATCGGCGACAAGCTATACGCTGGTGGGGCGAAGTTGGTCAGTTGCTATGGCATGACAGAACGTGGAGCCCCCATAGCTAGTTGAAAAATATCGCTCATGGTGATTGGCTGTGGTTGCGTTTCTCTGAGGACCTTTCGATTAGGTGGGCTCCCGAAGGAGACGGGACGTACGAGTTACAAATCTTGGTACGTCGTTAGCGCACATCGATGATACTCCTTCCAATGCTAACCGACTATCAATCAGTCCCCTCAAGAACGCCAGATGGCAGTAGAGAACCCACCCGATATCAACGGGTATAGCACTTCCGACTTGTTCGAGAAGCATCCGACCGAGGATCAGTGGAAGGTGTAAGTCTGCTGCCGATCGTTTACCACCCTAAAGTGGTGTTCAATGTTCATTCTTGTGTCTTTTCACACTACAGTGTTGGAAGAGCCGACGATGTCGTCATTCTTGCATCAGGGGAGAAGACAGTCCCCGGTCCGATGGGAGCGTTATTGGGTCCTCTCCGCTGGTAGGAGGTGTTGTCATTTTCGGACGAGAGCGACAGCAAGTCGGGGTTCTCATCGAGCCCCGCGAGGGACATGTGGTTGATGTCAAGGACAAAAAGGCCGTGGCCGAGTTTAGGAATCAGATCTGGTATGTGAATTTTACATGCGTACCCAGAAAATGAACTAACTGAACTGGACAAAAAGGCACATAATCGAGGAGGCCAACAAGCCGGCGCCGGCGTTCAGTCACATCTTCAAGGAATTGATTTTGATCACGAGCAAAGACATGCCGATGTCGCGCGCTGAAAAAGGCGTGGTTCAGCGCAAGGCCACTCTGAAAGATTACGATGCAGAGATAAATGTACTGTGAGTAATTGAATAACGTATGCTTTGCGGACACTTTACACTCGCGGAAAGGTATAATACCGTTGAAGCAAGCGCGGAGGTTCCAGATGGTTCAGCTGGGCTGTCTGCGTGGACTAGCGAAGCACTCGAGGAATGGTTACTTGAACACGCTCGTACCATCGAGTCTCGAACGACCAAGTTGACCCTCGTAGTGACTTGTTTGCTCAAGGATTTGATAGGTGCGTGGTCACGCGAAATACTGAATTCACCCATCCTGATGAGGTATATCATTTTTACAGTTTGAGCGTTACTTATCTTCGAAACCGGATAACGGGCGCTGTCAGAAAATCCGCTGATCCAGAGACCAGGAAGGCTGCTACTCACGTTGCTCCCAACATCGTCTTTGACAACCTTACCATTCAGTTACTCAGTGCTCGTATTGCTGCTCTCGTCAATGGCGACGGGGGGCTGGTCAGGCCTCAGGTGTGGTAGATTTCGTGGGGCAACATAAGCAAGCGGTCAATGCTATGATCGGGAAATATTCCACTGGCCTGAGTGGGCCTGTTGATGGCGTATTGCCGAGCAGCCAACTCACCGAGCCTGCTGTCGTACTGATCACTGGAACCACCGGCGGTCTTAGATCTTTCTTACTCTCGGATCTTCTTAAAAGCCCCGCAGTTCGACGCGTTTTCGCATTCAATCGCCCCTCTTCTAAAAAGAAGATCGAGGAACGGCAGAAATTAGCGTTTGAAGACAGGGGGCTTCCACTCGACCTGTTGGCATCGGACAAGCTTGTTTACGTCGAGGCCGACGCGTCCTTGGAAAGGTGTGGTTTGCCTCCAGCTCAGTACGAAGAGGTACAGTACACCTTCAGCTTCATCCGAGAGGATAAACACTCACTCAAACACTTTTCGCAGATCCGAAAGTCGCCCACGTTGATCATTCACAACGCATGGCACCTCGATTTTAACTTGGCGATATCTTCGTTTGATGAAAATATTCGGGCGTCGCGGAACCTGGTCGACCTTGGTCTAGATTCGCCGCAGAAGAGTCGCATTCGTTATTTGTTCACCTCATCGGCCGGATCTGCACAGGGTTGGAACAATTTCGATTGTGGTCCTTTCCCAGAGGAAGTCCGGACCCAGCTGTTGCGGTGGGAATAGGTTATGGAGAGAGTAAGTATGTTACCGAACGGGTAAGCTATCACGCAAGAACTCATTGATGGTCGTCTTTGCTGACGTGGTTGATAGATCATTGTGAAGAGTGGTTTGCATGCAACCTTGCTTCGCATTGGTCAAATTGGTGGTGGACCAGGCGGATCATGGACCACTACTGACTGGTTCCCGATCATCGTCAAATCCAGCATTGCTCTCGGTCTACTGCCGGAAGCTGCTGGTGTAAGTGCTATACCTAGTCGATGTGCATCTTGCGCTGATCGTGATATAGGTTGTGTGTTGGCTTCGTGAGGAAGAAGAGGCCTCCGCAATTCTAGAGATTGCTTTTGCGAATGAAGCGCCACCTCCAGCGTTGAACATCGTGAATCCTTGCAGTGCCCCTTGGTCGGAGATCATTTCATTCGTGCGACGCTCGATCATTCGAAGAATGGGACTGGGCGACGACGCCCTCCCAATAGTGTCATTCAGAGATTGGTTTGCACTATTGGAGAGCAAGGCTAGGGACGCTTCGAAAGACGACTTGGTAAATATCGTGTTTATACGCGGTGATAAATAGTTTACCGGTCCCAGAGCCTCTGTCACACTATCCCCAACACCCCGAATAGCCTCGTCTGCCAACGCCAACACGCTTAAGAACTCTAGCAACTTGATCGCAGGCTGTGTCAAACGAGATCATCAGTGAATGAAAAAAACTTTGGCACTGCCAAGGCTCAGCAAGTTAGTGCCACGATGGCGAACATGCGGGCAGTTGGGGAAGTTGAGGCGGATGCATGGGTCGATTACTGGATTTCGAGAGGCGCGTTGACGTCGGAGAAATCAATCTTGTGAGTACCATCAGTACAATTTGATGCGTTACTTACTCATGGGAGGATCATAGGTTATAAGCAATGCGACACATTGAATCGTAGCCCCAAATATGATCTTGCATCTGAAAAATCTGATGCCTTGTTGCGTTCAAACTATGAAACAAAGCATTTCTATGTCCTGGGTTGACCCAATCTTGGTGAGACCTTTTCCGCATCCCGCTGAATAGTTGTAGCGCGTGCACCGTATGGGTTTATGGTATCATCTCAGCCGCCGAATGCCTTCCGAGTCTCAGATCTAACCTCGTCCAGTTATAAAATGCTTTACTGCGAGTATCTCCTTATTCATTCGTTCCAGCTCTTCCCACTAATCATGGCATGTTCTTCCAGTCGCGAGCTCCCTCCAACCCTCGATTACTCCCTCTTGTTCCCTGATGTGATAAAGTTTCATATGGAGATAAACCCTTCGTTTCCACTCTTCGCTTATGCAAATGAAAGTTCTCCCGATACGCTGATCGAAATCTCATATCTTGAATTCGGTCGAGCCGCTCATCGAGTAGCCCATGCTCTTCGTCCCTCTCGTCCAAGGGCCAGATGGGCAAGTTGTCATGATTATCGCCAATACAGACACAATACCGCATCATGCTGTTCTGGTTGGCTTGCTGGTTTCTGGATGGGTTGTACGTTCCTATTCTATTCTATCTTGTCCGTCCCTCTCACATCGCGGCCTAGCCATTCTCTGTTTCACCTCGAAATTCTCCTGCGGCCGTTGTGAGTATGATGATGAAGACCAACTGCACGCGTGTCGTGACGCTTGACCTCGCTCATAAAGCGCTTATCAACGGCGTCCTCCGTGAAAACGAAGGGATCCATGTGACGGTGTATGAACTCCCCACATTGCGATACGCATTTCCACGACTTGGGAAGGAGGTCGCGGAAGGTTTTTTTGTTCCGTATCCTCCCCAACTTGAGCGTCCCGACTTGAATTCCCCCGTTATTTATGTTCATTCCTCGGGCAGTAGCGGATTTCCCAAACTAATTGCTCACAGTCAGAATTCAGATTCAATGGCTGGCACAGCGTTATGTCATTTCTGCAGTGCGTGGTGACGACTCTGCTCATTATCTGTAGCCTTGGTCCGTATGAATGCTGAACTCCGTTCCCCACGTCGGATTGCTGCCATGGCACTGCCCCCATTCCATGGTTTCGGTATCGTCAGTGCGCTGTACACACCGATTGTATCCCTTATCACCACGGTGGTCTATCCGCCACGGACGGGAAATGATCCGCTTGCTCAGCCAGTGATACCCACGAGCGACAACATGATCGACTGTCTCAAGAAGATATAATGTAATGTCCTATTCACTGTTCCAGCGTTTCTTGAACAAATGGCCGCATCAGAGGAGGCCATCGAGGTTTTGAAGAAGGTATATTCTGTGGTATGCAAATCCCAATCTATTGTTCGCCTATTCTTTGCTCAATGTCTATAGCGCTTCAGTGGCGGCCCTCGTCCTATCAAAGTCGGCCAGGCGTTGTGGGAGGCTGGGGTAAAACTTGCCAACTGTTACGGTGGAACGGAAATTGGTCCTCTCGTCGCCATGCCCAACCCACAAGACGTTGCCGATGGAGACTGGATGTGGCTACGTTTCGCCGATAACCTGAAATCCGCTGGGCTCCAGCAGGCGAGGATGTGTATGAGTTGCAGATACTGTTACGAGATTTTTTCACTGCTCTATTGCTTTTAGAGAATGTTAATCATGCTTATTAGACGACGAAATATACTCAGATGGCTATAGAGAATATTCCGGACGTGAAAGGATACGCCACCGCAGATGTTTGCGTGAATCACCCCACCAAGGACATGTGGAGGATGTGCGTCTCCTAGTTCGTCTGTCCTAAATGCGATATTGATATCCACATTTGCTTTTCTCCGTGCGGCAGTGTTGGGAGGGCCGACGATGTTATCATTCTTGCATCGGGAGAGAAGACGGTACCTGCTCCAATGGAGAGCGTTATCCTGTCTTCTCCTCTAGTACAGGGTATGGTCATGTTCGGGCGAGAACGGAATCAAGTTGGCGTTTTGGTCGAGCCCCGTCCTGAACATTCCATAGACGTCAGAGATGAAAAGCAGTAGCCGAGTTTCGAAATCGGATCTGGTATGTGTTTGCTATGCCTATGATCATTCAGGAGGCTGGTTGGCTGAAGTGGTCAAAGGCCCGTAATCGAAGAAGCCAACAAGCCGTCTCTAGCATTCAGTCGTATCTTCAAGGAGATGGTTTTGATCACGAGTGGCGCGAGAAGCCTATGTTGCGTTCTGCCAAAGGGACGGTTCAACGCAAAGCGACTCTCGACGCTTACTAAGCCGAGATTGGCGCGTTGTGAGTCGTGAGACACCTATCTGTTGGGGCATGAATCTCACGACGATCGCGAAAGGTATTATGCTGTCGATGCAAGCTTGACAACTCCAGACGGCTTGGTTGGGCCATCAGCATGGACCAGCGAAGTACTTGAAGGATGGTTTCTGGAACATGCTTGTTCCATCAACTCCGTCGATCACGTCGATTCCCGTCACGACCTTTTTTCTCAGGGGTTCGATAGGTACGCGATCCTTTCGTTAAACGAAGTCGAGAACTATTCACCTTGTTGTCCAACAGCCTGAGTATCACATTCCTTCGCAACCGAATACTGGGTGCTCTCCGAACGTCGTCCGATCCAGCGATCAACTTGAAGGCTGCGACCCGGGCCCGCATTCCTCCCAACGTCATATTCGAAAACCCGACCATTCAATTGCTCAGTTCGCGTATCGCCGCTGTAGTTGCCGACAATGGTAGTGGTCAGGCGATAGATCTCATACGAAAGCATGAGAAAGAGATCAATGCCATGATTGAGAAGTACTCTGCCGGGTTAGACGAACCAATCGAACCCGCTGTTGTCTTGATCACTGGAACTACTGGTGGCCTCGGATCCTTCTTACTGTCTGAGCTTCTGAAACATCCTTCGGTTCATCGCGAGTTCGCATATAACCGACCATCTTCCACAAAGTCGCTCGAGGCACGACAAAGGTCGGCTTTCGAAGACAAGGGACTTCCCACAAACTTGTTAAAGTCGGCCAAACTTGTTTACGTCGAAGCTGATGCATCTATGGAGAAGTGTGGCTTGTCTCCCACTCATTATGAAGAGGGAACGGATGATCCTAATGAAGCAAGCGGAGTCGCTGTTTGTAGCGAAGCTATATTTTACTTTTCAAAGCAAGGATAATCTGATGATGGAGTATCTGAATGGTGGCGACTGCGCTGCTCTCATCAAGCCACTTGGGTCTTTGCCTGAAGAATGGACGCGTCAATACATCGCGGAAGTGGTGTTGGGTCTCGAGTACCTCCATGATCGAGGCGTTGTTCGTCGGTAAGCCGAGGTTCGTTATTCAAACATGTACAGCCAACCTGACAGATCATCGTCAAACAAGTTACTTGAAGCCAGACAACTTGCTCATCGACCAGCACGGGCACTTGAAGCTCACCGATTTTGGGACTGAGCAGGATTGGTCTCTTGGGTCGACAGACACGAGAGGTACCTATGGGAATGGGATTTCGCCATCGCACGATATATGATTCACGATCTCGGCTCCCTTCCCTAGATTGGGGTCTCCTAGCTTCACCGATGCTGATGCTGCCGGCTGACGGAGGTTCGAACTTCGGACAAGGGGCGTTTCCGGTCTCTCCGAGTCGTAGCGGAGCGTCGTCATTGCAGTTCCCAGCAGATCACGTCAGCGAATCAGGCAGTGGTTCCGAGTTAGTTTCGAGCTTTTACTCGAAGCGAAACAGGGCTGCAGACAGTCCTTTACAATCGTTCGCCAAGAAACTCACTACAGATCTACGCCCGCATTCAGGCGGTGCTACTACTCCTCCAGGTGAACAAAAGTTTGTTGGCACGCCAGACTATCTCACGCCCGAGACGATGTCGGGTCTTCGCGGTGACCGTGACAATGCTGCCGTTGATTGGGTGCGCATCCTCATGTTCTGCTCAGACATGTACAGTCGCTGACTATGGCCGTTTAGTGGGCCCTCGGGGACATTACATATGAGTTCTTGTACAGAATTCCACCGTTCCACGCCGAGACTCTGGAAAAGGTATTTGAAAACATAGTATCGGGCCAAATCGAATGGCACGAAGACTGGGTAGACTTTTCGGACGAAGTCAAGGATTTGGTACGACGACTACTAGACACCAATCCTGCGACACAATTGGGTGCCGACGGTGCCGACGAGGTCAAAGACCACCCTTTTTTTGAAGGGATAGTGGGACAAGGTCACTTCGAAAGAAGCTGCGTTCATTCCGCAAATTTCGGACCCGGAGTCAACGGATTATTTCGATCCCCGAGGAGCAATACCTCAGTTGTTCGACGTTGCCATCACGAACTCCACGGACAGCCTGAGTATCAACCCGGCTAGCGCGCACCCAAGCAACATTCCCTTGCCGAATAACCGAGACTCTTCTGCACCCTCCCCTGCGAGCGAGGACTTTGGGTCTTTCGGCTTCAAGAACTTGCCTGTTTTGAAGCAAGCCAACGACGATGTGATTTGCAAGCTCAAGACGGATCAGCTAGCCCCAATCGCACATACCTTGTCGGATCCTGCGAGCATCACACGAAGGCATAGCTTATCGCAATGCCATAAGGAGCCTCCGAGCGTCGTGACGACCCTAGACCAGAAGACAATCTCTCAGGGCCCCCCTTCTCCTTCGACATCGACGTCATCGATAGCTTCCTCGCCGTCAAGGGCAAGCATTCCACCGTCCATACCGGATAGTAGTGCTGGCACTCATATCCGGAAACCTTCGGAGTCACGGTTTGGCGCGATCGAGAGGTTTAAACTGAATCACTTTGATGGCATCGAGCGACGAAATACGATGCCGAGTCGGTTACGAACAGCAGGGGACGGATCGGACTCCGACAACTGGCCTTCCTCGGCGGGGCATAGTCTAGGTCAGTTGGAGGTGACGCCCCCTTCGTCGGTTCATTCTGTGGACTTGCGCAAGGGGCCGGATCTCACCGATCGTAATGGCCGAAGATAACCCGATCACGGCCAAGATCATAGAAACGCTCTTGATCCGCCTTGGATGTCGTTGTGTGGTATTCGCTGATGGCTCTGAAGCGATTGGGCTTGCGATGGGCGATATCAGTAAGTCTTCATGATGGTGAGGGGAGTACTACACTGAGCTGGCCACAGAATTCGATTGCATCCTGATGGACCTACACATGCCAGTCCGTAAGTGCACCTATCGCTAGTGCTGTTGGTTGTGTCTAGTAGGAAACTGAGATCTGCATAGTGGTTGGAGAAAGTGCGGCTCGGTATATCAAGAACACCAACAAGAACACCAACACACCTATCATTTCCATCAGTGCTTACAGCTCGGGAGACGAGCAGAGTGGACTGTTTACAGCGTCGCTGTCTAAGCCGCTGCAAAGGGCGGATCTGTTGGCGGTGACGCACAAGTTGGCTATTAAATTCGTTTCCACTCGTGTTTCCTGACTGGCCCACGACGCGCTTGGCAGTGGTTCATTCTCTGTTTCTCTGTTTCGTCTTTTTGCTGCACGTACCACATACTCATATGGTCATAGCCATGCCATTCCACACTCTTCTCGATCAGGTGTTCACAAGACTCATCAGCCTAAATATTGTCTGTGCTTTGCTTTCTTTTGCATATTATATGTATATGATGTTAGAGCGTGCGCTTCAACCGGTTACTAAGCGCTAAGCAATGTGTGTGTCAAAAATCAGGCGAATCATGGGCGCTGTCACGGGGTGTGACGTGCATGCAGCTACTGTGAGGACTAGATGTCTTGTCCTCGACGTCCATACGTGAGCGACCTCAAGTGCTAGTTATTAGTCTTGTTGTGGTTACGACGGTCGCGCGCTCTGAAGAAGCTCTCGGAGATGCAATCACTGCCATACAACCATTCGGCGGGTATCCAACGTACGTTCTTCCTTGTTATGTTCTTGTTTCAGCCAACTCTTTCCTAGCCTGGCAGCATCACCGTCCGCGCCATCACGCTGCTTCTCTCAATATTCCGCCCTCACAACTTCCTCCGAACAGACCTCCTTTCACAAGTATATCTGGGCCGTCAGAGCCATCCCGCCTTCTTTACTTTGAGACCAAGTTGGTCATCCGTTTCGTCTGAAACTAACATCGTCCCCTGGACGTTCCCTGGGGAATGAACTCGTTTCTGCTTCCGCTGGATATAAATCCCCTATACAACAGCCTGCGAGTCCAAACATTTCTCTGGGATCTTCGGCCAACCTGGACTCGTCTGAAAGAGAGGCCGAAGAACGAGCGGATACTGAAGCGGGACCGTCTGTGCGACTAGCTATCTCACTCTCGGCAAATCAACACGTTGAACGAGAGATGCTCTTGGGTATTTGTATGTGTCGGTTGTATGACCTTTCTAATGCCTCTTTTGACGCTGTTGTCAGCGATGGGCTTTTCTCCTCCCGTCATCTCCACAGAGCTGTTGCTATGCCAAACGTAATCACGCTTCCGTATGGCAAAAGCTCCTGTCTTTCATTTTCAGGCTCCCAGTTGGCGAAGACTACTCAAGTTGATGGCCAGACTAAGTGGGACGCGCGTGGAGCCTACCGTGGAAGCGCTCAGCGTTTCCAAGCATGCTCTCGGGTTGTGAACTGTGATTCAGTTTGTCAAGGTATGTCGAGGCGCTTAGAACGCAAACATGTCGAGCTCACCACCGAACTCACCAAGTTATGACATTGCGACTGCTGGGGAGAAGGGAATCACGCGGCGAAATCTTTATGACATCTTTCACCCTACTGCGAGAATGTGAGTAACGCAGCTCTTACAAATATCATATTCTTATCAATTTATCCTCGGACGCTCCAGGTGCGCTTGCACCGAGAAATTCAGTGCTTGAAGATCCAAAAACAGGATATTTGTGACATGCTTATGACTCCCCGTGCTAGCGATTTTGAATTACTCCACTGCTTATATTTATCTCCACCAGGGGACGATATAACGAATCTCGAGAAAACTGTGCAGGGACTACGTAGCCAGCTTGCTACATCGAACGAGGAAGAGACTGGCCTCATTGGAGTCATCAAGTCCCGTGGTGCACATAATGAAATCTCAAGTACGTTCTCCACGCCTTTCCACCCCCCTTCTTTGAAAGTCCCGTTTATTAGATCGCAAAAACTTTCATTTCGACGAATCGGGCGAGGAACTCCGCAAATTGCTTGTAGCATCTCCGAGTCAAGGCTCAGACGATCAGTTAACCCAGACAATCAGGGCACTTCGCGCAGACGTTATTCTACCCGAGAAATGTTCATGTTCGTTTCGGACCATCTCGACTGACGACTCCAGTCATCGATTGACCGAATGGTGAGATTGTGCACGTTGTCCTGTAATAATATATTCAATCCGTACCGTCAGAATTCACGCACAAATGAGTATCAAGGCTTCAGGAGATCGGAGATGAGGCGTCAAGTTCCAAAAATCAGCTTTTTCAGTGTACTTTACTGTCTTATTGCTCCCCCCCTTGCCACCCGAGATGACGAGATTAGCGCCGAGTCGTTGCTCCGCAAGCGAGGCCGTTGGGTGCCACAGACAAGGTACGGTTTATCTCGATGTTTAGAACTAGAACTCCAGGATAACTCTCATTTCATTCAGTTAAAGCTTGTCAAATTTCATGTTTGCCGGGCGGTCCGCAATGTTCTCGGACAGCAAGATAGTCTTCCGGAGGCGATTGAATATTTTCGAAAGCTGAAAAACGGGTGAGACAAGGACTCTCAATGAGTGACAGCAGTGGGAACTCGGCCAGTAATTCCATTGGCTATTCGGAACTAATCTGAGGGTCTCCATATTTTCGCCGACATTGCATCTAAAAACTGGAAAAGGGGAGCGATACAGAAATGGATTCGAAGAACCATAACGCGGCCATCAAATCCTACTCAAACGCGCTCTCGCTTCATCCGATAAACGTCAGTTCACATCATAGTCAAATACCCCAAGTCGTGAGTAGGTTTCTTGGAGGACGGATTGGTCAATGTCACCCGGGTATAAATTAATCCGCATGACACAGCAAGTTAACAGCATTGACTGTACAATCAGATCATGGAATGCGACCCGTCGAACTACAAGGGGTACAAAAGGAAGCATCATTTCAAATGATGCTGTCCTAGATGGGGACTTCACTTGACCCACGCGTTCAGAGCGAGTCGTTCCCATTCATGATGTGCGGGCGATGCAATGGGCTGATTTGTGTCAACAGAGATACGGCGTTGTTATCTCGACACGACTCCACTGATTCGCCAGGTCATCGAGCAGCATCCATGACATATCCCAGGCACTGATTAACACCACCACTGGTCGTCCTTATGATGAAGAAGTGCAAGCGGCAGCCTGCGAACAACACCTATGTTGAACAATATGCGATGTTCTCACCGAGCCAACATTCCAAAATGGTCGAGAATACCGTAATCTACGGACTACTCACATCCCCCACAATCGACAAACTTATCAACTTCTGCAAGCCTGTATGGTCTCGCAGGTTTCGGTGGGCGTGAAGTGACACATACTGTGTTAACCAATGCGACAAGGGAGTTCTGCAAGAATCAATCGCTGCCATGTTCCAGTGGTATTGTCGTGTGACCCTGACAATCCTCTATCTCTCGTGGTTCTCTCGGACTCACAGGAGCCTGGGCCTATGTGGAAAAGCATCTGGAACACGCACAGGTGGACACATCATGAGTGTGTCGATTCAAGACTTGTCCGATTTTACACAGAAGACTGGAAGCCGTACCTCGTTCTACAGATATTCAATTACAAGGAATTGCCTATCATCCTCGCAGAGGTGGAAGAGGCAACCAATTTTGCTAATGAGGCCCTTGCAACGCTTCAGCCGGGGCTGACGAGGGTACGCGAGAAGGTTTACCTCGCTTTCGAAGCGCCCAACAAATGCGGAAGTAAGATATATCGCATACTGTCTGTTCGGTATCATTGATGTCCACCCCCCAGTCATACATAGCGACCGCACGCGAGCAGTCCGTCGTCTACTGGGGCACATCTTGACCCGATCGGACAACATCACACCTCTCTCCTGGACTGGGGTCGGAAACTCGGGTACTAGCGCCAACATCTACCTCCCTGCTGCCCTCGCTGTCTATGACTAGATCAAGCCCCTCACATTCCGCAACCGATCAAAACCGCCTAGATGGACAGGATGACCATGGCTTTGCAGTCATCCTTGCCTGACCCCTCGCTTGCTGTTCAGTTGTACGAAAGACTGTATGACCTTCTCCCTCTTTCGATCATCACTGATCGACTCCACCTTCCTGGCTTTGTTTTCTCCCTGACATCGCATACCGCCATCACATCGGAACCTGGAACCGACTCGATCGTCCATGTTCATGCCACTACGCCCATCCTCGGGGACGTACGTATCGAGACCGATGACAACTCGGTCGGAATGCAGGACTTGATCCTTATCCCCATCCGGATTGGTCCGCTTCTGGACATGGATGGTTTGATGTAGCGACGCATGCGTTATGGCTCTTCGTTCGATTGAAGCAGCCGTTCGGTGCGCTGTTGCTTGACCCGCAGGGGGTGGGCGGTATACAAACGTGTCGCGACGGACTGTTTATCAATGTTCAGATCCGGGCAGAGGCTATGTTGAAGGAGTTGATGGATAGCGTACGGTCGACGTACAGTAATCGTTATTGTGTACGATGGACTCCTTTATATCCCCTCTGGACTTGCAAATATCCTCACTTTCGGAATGACTTTCAACCCGGGCCTATATTGTCGTGATGATGTTCTACCGACGCCAAACGGATACTCACTAGCCTTGGCAGGGAGCCTGAGCACTAAGTCTTAGCGGACTCCGAGTCGTTCTCACGAGACCCTTGCACTGGCAAAGTGGGTCCTCGAAAACACCGACTCGTCCTTATTTATTTTCCCATAACCTCCCGGGGCGGGGGTTTCGCTCTCCGCCATGTGTTAGCGAGATTCCCGCAGGCAATCTTCAGCGATATAAAGGTAAGCCGGAGACGTTGCAAAGGCCATTGCCATTCCGTCTAACTCCTCAAGTTTTCATTCCTTCTCCTCGCCAGTTCCATGTCAGCTAATGACCGGCAACTCCTTGATCCTGCCCGGGCCAGCGTGGCGACGGGACAGAAGCGTTCTCATCCGAACGCTTTGGAGTTGGGGCCAAGGAAGAGACCGTTAGTATTTCCCTCGAGTCAGTATGAACTGGAACTCATCTTTGCTAGTACTACTCAGGATCCTTTGGTTCACCACGGCCGTCATTTCGGACGAGCTGTGCACACGTTCTGTAACATACAGACACTTATCACCAATGGCCTGGTAATGATGGGGGACCGGTCTGATGAAGATCCGGAGTCCGTGACCGCACAGTGAGTCATTCTAACTTCCTGAGCACAATCACCTGATAAGATCCATAACTACTAGCGAGCGAAAGGAATACAAGGTGTTTCGAGAATTGCTCCGGATGGCACCAGGCTTAGAAGCTAGACTCATGGAGTCATCCGAAGATGAAGTGATCCATATTGCTGATCTCGTCTGTTAATTCCTTGCTTATACGTCTTGCATTAAACTCACACTAACAACAATAGATCCAGAAAGGTGCTAGTGGTGCTCGCGCCGATGACACCAAAGGGATGAAGAGCGCGATTGTTGATTGGATCACGCCAAAAGGTCAATCTCTTAATCCTCACATCCCCCGTAATGTCAAATCCGGGCGCGGGTTTAACCATGAACGTACCGGAGCACTTCTTTGCCCGGCTGGACTAGACTGGGCAAACTCCGAGTGCGTATATTTATGTTTGTCACGAGGCGAACGCCGGGTCTGACATCCTTGAAAATATGGAAGCATTAAGGGGAAATTGATGGGTGGGCAGATCCAAGTCTCCGGCGATCAATGGCCCGTTTTCTTGTATGCTAACTACACGTATAATGCCGAGGACCCATGGAATGGTTTGCTTAGGAGTGGTCTTCTTATTTCTGTAAGTCTTATATTCGATCTTGACGTTGTTGGTACCGTGCTTCATGCCCGCAACTCAAGGCCTTCAAGCACATTTTTACATCCCCGAGCTCAGTAGATCAAGAACCTAGGGCAACACGTTCTGGAAATGCCCGAATTCATGGTATGCGCTTTGTGACAAAGGCCTCCATTGCATATGTAGCTACGCAGGTCAGTGCTGTCCCTTGTCCACATCCCCTACTTATTTTAGTGCAAGGCGCGCTTTGCATTGACATCTGCGCAAGTATTTTCTCGCACAGATTTAATTACTGATTCCGAACGATTCTATAACTCTATTCTGGAGCTTCTGGACGATCCTGAGGAACGAGATGAGGTTGATCAGCTTCTCACTTGGTGGAACCGGTGCGTTCTGGATGTGCTCTACTTGCTTGTAACTCATCCATAACTGTTCGCGTGTTAGACAAGTATTCCCGCTATACTCTGAAACTGAACGTATTCCATCAAAGAACAGTGCTTTGGCGAGGATTCGGGAGAAGCGAGCTGAGTGCAACGAGCGTGCTGAGAGCTCTAGTAGTTAGCCCTCGAATGGATGCCTTGAATGATGATGATATATCCGCCCTTCGGACTCCCTTAGTGGTAGCTTTTGGGTACTTTTGTCTAAATTCCATCATCATATATTCGGAATCCTTGTGTTTCATCGGGTAGTGTGAACCATGCTTGAAGCTTGAAGAGGTATAAGTCCATAGCTGGGCCAAGACCATCTTTGTGATGTGAATGAATATCTGCAACTGAGTGATTTGTATGTCCAACCACTGCCTGGTCACTGTATATGGTCACACTTGCTACAACCATCATATTGAGTTCCAACAATGATAATTACCTGACTACCACATATTGACATCTTTACCATCTGTATCTGATAGCAGGATAAGTCAATTCCTGGATCACAATGATGTGACAGGAAAATTGTATCACAGTGTGCTATTTTATCATTTACCACAGTAAATCAACACATTGTCATTTTTCCCACTCAATTCCATGGTTGGTTGCATTATCATGCAATAGTCAAACTTGTATTACAATGTGTCAATTACCATTCACTACAGAAAATAAACATATTGTCATATTTCCACTTACATTCCATGGTTGGTTTTATTGCCATCCAACAATCAATGACTGCAAATGTTCATCCCAAACAAGCACAACAGATTGGGAGACTGGTCCATGTCTGCTCTACTACCCCATTAATGTTGCTGCTAGAAACCAGCATATGGGTGAGCCACATTGCCATTTCCTAACTGTATACCATGGTGTGTCATGTAACAAATATTAAGAAAAAAGTGCTATAGGTTCATGTTGATCTGCCTGTGAAACAAGACTATACACTGTCAGGGCTGGTATAGTGTTTTATAAGGTAGGCATCATCTGGATGGACTATCTTTCCATGTGTATAATCTCAGCCAGTAATCCTAGGCATGACAGGGATTGACTTGGATCATGGCAAGAGGTAAATTTGATCAATTGTACAATCTCTATAATGCAATGTATTCATGATCATTGGTCACTTGCCATTTCCTACTGTCAATCCTGACCATATGTGTCAAGTTGCCAACCCTCTACAGTATATAGAATTCCAGATGCTCATGGCCAACATTTGTATGCAATGTATTCATGATCATTGGTCACTTGGCATTTCCTACTGTCAATCCTGACCATATGTGTCAAGTTGCCAACCCTCTACAGTATATAGAATTCCAGATGCTCATGGCCAACATTGGTAGGTTATCCAAGGTGACAAATTCTGATCTTACCCACAAACACAACAATGTGTTATTAGTACTTGCAGGAGCTTTGGCTTGATGTCTATATGTTATCATGCTGTGATGGAGGTGAGCATTGACTCATGCTATGACCATTGCTGCCAACCCTCCCATAACATACAAACCAAGCTAAGGCATCCAATCAGAATGATATTTCTGGGGTACTTTGTTTGCATGATAAAGTTAGAAAATACCAGATATGACTATCTCAAATCCTCATTGATCTCCTGATGAAAGATTCAAT
>JBBPOY010000077.1:0-22310 GCA_038091675.1 Leccinum proliferum | reverse complement strand
CTTAACTTAATTTTTCTACTTTTTCGGCTTTTCTAATTGTGACTTGTGAAAATCCCTGACACGCTGGAGCAAAAGCGTCTCGCTGGAGCAAAAACGTCTTAATCGGGCCTTGGCCGTCCCTTTGACTGATTTATTCCCTTTTGGCACTTTTGGTTGGCGCGCCAAGTGTGCCAATTCCGCATAAGGCCGCGCACAAATTACTGATGCCTGGAAGTGTGCAAATGTGGGGAAGTGTTGGAAGCGTCCGAAGTGTTGGAAGGGTTGGAAGGGTTGGAAGTGTCGAAAGTGTCGAAAGTATCGGAAGTATCGGAAGTGTCAGAAGTGTGAGAAGTATCGGCAGCTTAATTCAAGGCTGTATGAACAAACACGAATAGAACTCGTGTTTGTTCATACAGCCTTGAATTAATTGTTATAGAACTCCGTCGGAGTCGTGTTCAGAAGAATGCAGTTAGTTCATACAGCCTTAGGGGTGTATACATACATAATCTCATTTGCAGTGTTATCACCCCTTTAAATTTATATTAATTTTCCCGGATGCCAGTGGCAAACTTCTGGATGATCAAAATAGGAAAGAACAGGTAATAGGTTCATCGACCTCAGACTCAACTTGCCATAAACCGCCACTTCAAATGGCAATATCTCCGAGTCACACCCACCACCAGCACACTGTTCCGAAATTAGGATCATCACTGTTCATGGGATGCTGTACAGCGCTGAAACGCCGCGGCACTAATATGCTACAATAACTATTGTTAAGTAGTACACGATAGCGTACCTCCACGCCGTAGTATGCGCCTCCCAACTTCCGCCATGTCTTCTCATGCCTTTGTCGCTCCTGTCTACTACTCTCAAGCTGCGAGTGTGGTCTTTCCACACGCCGCTCCCAGTGGAACATACGCTCCACAGTCGCTCGCCGCTTCCAACAGGAAACGAGGGCCAGTCTCCACCTTACCCGGGGGAAATGATACTCCCCGGTGTTCCAAGAGGCAAAAAGTTCTAAAGACAACGGTACGTGTTTAAAACTTAGCACCTCGCAGTCATTATGCTCACGACCATCCGAAGTTCACTGAACAAACGCCCGAAGTGAAGACTTACATGAATACGCAGATGCTTGACGTCGCTCGCAAGAGTCGGGACGTCTATACCGCGAAAATCCATTACCAACGTCTACGTTTGGAAGAGTTGAAAATGATCCAACTTGCTTTGGTGGATGAGTTGGAAGAAAGTCAAGCAGGCCTTGACCTGACGGAGCGGCAAATCGGTCAAATCCGCAAACAACTGTATTCCAACAATGGGGACCCGCCGGGGATGGAAAACATCTGCAAGGATTCTAGGGAACGATGGTCCTGCTTACTCGACAAGTCCTCTCGTATTGGCTCTCCTTGCCGTAGTGACCTGAGTTCTCGAGGTTCAGATTTTCGTGGTAGTGGTAGTGGAAATACCGTTCCTCCTACTAGTCCCTCGCCGCCTGTATCAGTCGACTAAAATTCACGGATATTACCTACTTATTATGTACGAGTCGAATAGATACCCCTCCTGTAGTACTACCACTCTCAATCCGTGTCCGAGTCTGACACGACTCGGAGTCCGGTTCGACCAATATTGCCGATAGACTGGGAACGAGGCGTTGAGATAAGCGAGAACTCGTCTAAGTGCTACAAGGACGTAAATAAAAATTGAATCAAATAGTATTACTTGAAGGGGGAATGTACTAGTAAATTACAACGGGGTGGTGCCGAAGAATACCGCATAGAAATACCCCCATTCGAAACAAGCCGAGTCGCCACTAGATGATTCTAACCGTGATCAGGGTATAAATAAAATTGCAACCCCAAAATATGAGATCAGACTCGGATGTAACTGGCACGGCGTTGCGAATTTCACCACCTGCCGATTAGGTCCTAGTAGCGATCATGACCTCGCGGTCCTTTTCCCCATCGGTCGTTTCCGAGTCGTGTGCAATTTATACATACTTACGTGCAAATCCCTTAATACAACGGCCGTGCCTGTCTGCCGGTTGCTATACTTCGATGTGACGATACCGTGACTCAACGGGTATGCCAGGCAAACTTAACCAACTTGTCCGTCGACGTAATTGCATTCGCGTTGGAACGTCACATTCAAGTTGAATTGAAGCTCCACCGATCCGAGTACAAAGCCGCATTGAAAACTGGCACGGCCTCTTCTTTAATGATGACGAAATGGAACTATTATACGAGTAAGCGTCTTCAGCCATGCTAGCACACGGGAATTCCTTATTTATTGACGCATCGAAGCCCTCTACAGGATCATCATCGAACCAAACTCCCACTGGCAGTCTTTTGAGTCGAACTTGAATGTCTTCCGGTGCTTGGGGCCCGACTCGCAATGAACCTGACGCGGACTCGGATGGATTCAGATACCCGCCGTCCGAGTCAGGCCATTTAAGCTTCGGACAGGTAAGTACTCTATCCGTAGTTGATATTCTTCTAACTTGTACTTCTCGCACGTGTTTCCAGCTGGGGAATCAGCTTTCACGGCCAAACTTTTCTGGCTCTAGATCAGAGCTGATGTTCCCTCCTCAGGCTCTCGTCAATCATGTCGCCTTTCCTACTCAGGCAGTCACGGCGGTGGCAACCGGCAATATGCCTTTCGAATTTGCGGGGTCGGCGGCTCAGGCCATGCCAGTGCCATCGCACGGCGGGAGCTCATGCGGGGACTTGATCATACAGAGCCTCCGCAACTCCAGGGCATCATCAGATCGGACTCGCAGTCACGGTGTTGGCGAAAAGAAATCCAAGACTCGGAAAAAGCCTGACTCGGGGGCTTCTAAGATTGTTTTTACAGACGCCGACAAGAACAATTTCACTCGCGCGGCAGATCTACTTATTCGCGAAATCATCTCCCGGATCGGGTGGGAAGAAAACTCGGATGAGTATCCAAAGGAGTGTCTCAGCCAGGCTTGCGCTGAGAGTGGTATCTGTTCGTTAATATTTTATTTGATTCGTGCACCGTGACTTACTGACATTTTTTCAGATACCCTCTGCACACCTGTCATCCTAAAAAAGGTTAGTGAAGCGTACGTTTTCGAAGCGCACGATTTGAAATTAAAGTTTATTTTGTAATACATAGTTTCAAAACCATCGACAACTATTCCGTACTAAGATGATGACGACGGCGCTGCCTATGGCGAGGAAGTATGGACTGATGTCCATCGTCGACCCGGATAAATCTCTTTCACCAGATGAGCGAGTGGCCGCCGCCCGTGATCTATGCGAATCCATGCTCGACAGCAGAAAATGGAAGAGTTATTATCTTCACCACTACACCGTCGAAGGAGTAAGTTCCGTCTATGCAGGTTCGTTGTAGTATGTACTAAGGTTTTTACGTGATTTAAGGGCGTCAAAATGTTCACGAATCCGCATTTTCGCGAATTCCACCTCAAATTTTGGTACAAGAACAGCATGTCACCCATTCGGCGTGGCAATTGGCCCTGGGTAACGACACCGTTGCGCATGCTGGCTAGTTCCGCCACCGCAGTGAGTATTCGGTTCTCTACACCGTATCCGGTTCTCATGGAATCACAACTTGAAGCTGGCGTGTGCCCTCCGCCGCGCGGCAACTGAGATAGAAGACTCCGAGTCGGAGGAAACGCCAGTGACACCACAGCCGCTCTCCACCGTGAACGACATACCTCGCTACAACTTACAAGAGTACACTATCTTGGAGAAGGAAATCCTCGATGGAATGGAGGAAGTTGCGAAACACCCCGATCCAGCAATCAAAGATCGATTCGTAACAATTCTGTTCGATCTCCACCAAGAGGGACTGTGCGTATTTCATCGGATCAGACGAGTCACGACAGGTTACTAACGTCCGCAATAGCAAAATGACCAACCAAATGACCGGGAGAACCATAGCCCGGTCATCTGGCTTTTTCGTTCCATCGTCACAGCAACTCCAGGCCCCGCATCTGTACCCCGACTCGGCGGGGCCACAGGAATTTCAACAGGGGCCAAGTTCCTTCCCTGTCGCCGCCTCAGGCTCGCAAACTCAAATATTCAAGATCACAGATTACGACGAAGAAATGGCCGGTGGGTGGGATCAATCGTTCCAGGGTTAGTATACGTCTGCAATGTACGATTGCGTATTTAATCATCGATGAGATGGCTAGCGGGTGGGATTCATTGTAGTATACAGTTGTAATGTACAATTCCGAGTCCGTATTTATGATCACGAATGACACGACAACGTTGCCAATGGACTTGGTGGAACTTTCTGGTTTGTAACTCGTAACTAGGTAGTACTACGACGACGTCTGGATACTCTTCCCAGTTTTCCGAATCGAGATCCGCATCGTTACCGTTGATCCAGATAGGCAAATGCCTCGAACGACTCGCGTTTGACTCGGATGACTTGGTGTTGTTCTTACTATGATATGTCCTTTTCTTTTAGATTGTCATAGAGTGTATTCTCATCAAATGTTCAGCCTAAGATTTGCACCGTTTACAAGTCCCTGTTCGATATCATCATGATGCCGGTAGATCCGAGGAAGAAATGGCGCGCCTCGCAGGCCAGGTCCTTGTTGCGCGGCACTCGGGCAGCATGCAGACGACGACGCGCAATCCAAAAGCACCCGCCTTGCCGGCCTCCTTCGACTACTACCCAAGATGCCTACTCGCGCCGGTCTCCTCAAAGGCGCTTGTAAGTCGCCGTCTCTTTACCGACACTCTCTCACTCACGTTTTCCAGCTTTCGAGAGATGTGTTCCGCCTCTCCCTAGCCTAGATCAAGATCCTCTACAGCCTTCTCGAGGATTCGTTCGACCCCCTCGCCCGGCGCCGTCGGCACATCCACAGCGCTCATCCACTCCTCACTAGGCCTCACTCTGTGCCAGCGAGTTTTCATATGCTGGCTGCCGTCACCTCTTCGCCCGTCCTCTGTTCCCTCGCCTCCTCTTTCAACTCTCCCAGGCCTACATCGTCAAAGTGAGTACCTTGACGACTTTGGCCCTGCCTCAAAAATATCAACGAGGGGCATGAAGGTCTGTTCTTCGTTCGAGTTGGAGCTCGAAGGCGGGGAGGGGAAACCTTTCCACCGAATTTGATCCGTCTCTTAGCTAAAGAGAGCGCCGTCCACGTCGCGCATTATTATGTCGCAGGCTTGCTTCGCGTCCACGGAAGGTCCATATATGCGCTCTTCGGTGGCCAAGGAACCAACGAAGTCTACTTTGATGAACTCCAAACACTCTACGATACCTATGTTTCGCCCCTAATCACTGCAGTCACGAACGAGATACTTGTCCCGCTCGTCGCGGCACATCAGGCGTCAAGTTTCTATAATATTAATATGGCCGAACGAGTCGAAGCCTCGCCATGGGCTGTGCACACCGCGGCGCCCTCCGCATCTGTGTAGTTCTGAGTCGCGCGGGGCCGTCATCACTCATCACCGGAGTCGTTTAGATTGCAACCCCTCAACATTTGGTGTATTGCTCTCCGTGAATGACTGGGGTCGTATGGCCCGAGCCTGTAGCACGAATATCATACCTTCTTAATCAGTCATCTGACAACCTCTGTCCACGAGCAGCTTCGGGTCTGCCATGAGTTCTGTTGCCCGTGCCCAGAGCTTACATCCTCCCTCGACTAGATCTCGAGCCCCAGGCTCCGAACAACGGGCCGACACAGGAGGTGTGTAACTAACTCGAACTTCGATATTGCGCGACAAAAGAGTCTTATTTCAAACACTGGTTCTCTTAGCACGAGCACATAGCATTACCATATGCTAGCGCTACATACTTCATAATTTATGGGCGAACCAGTACTGGAGAGAAGAATGACTCGGGATGGCGGAATGCAGCAAGTTTGAGCTCCGCCCAAACCTTGTGGAAACTGATCAGAGGAGTGATCGATTGATCGGTCACTCCTCTTCTCTTCCCTCTTCAATCTCTCAACCATCATCGATGTACTCGAAGTGCCTCACGTTGTGATCGAGCATGCCCCGGTCGGCAGCAGCAACATTGTCGTTTTTGTCGAAAAAAATGTCGTGGGGACTGACGGCGGTCGATAGCCTGGATCCAGCCTTGGGAGGTAAGTGGTCGGTGATAATTAATATGGGTACATATCTTGGTGTTGAGCGTCAGAAGCAGTTCGAGTCGCGCCCGGGAAGAGAAATCGCTTTCTCTGGTTGACCTTCGATACTATACTGGTGTCTGTCACGTGTGTCACCAGTTGGCGATCCTCTCCCACTAGCCACGTCAAAGTTCCAGGTACTCAACGAGTGTAGACAGGTGCTCTGTCTGGTCTAGGGGCAGCTACGTCGCATTTCCCAAGTCTCATTTCGACTTGGATTTGACTGTTCCTTGTGTGGGAAAGGATTCGCGTTACTTGTCAGTCATTTTTTTGGTTCGTCGAAGTTGGCGATCTGGATTTCCGCATTACTCAGTAAGTCGATTTTGTGCGAGTCGTTCATATAGATGCTCATAACTTGATATGGCCGATAAATTCAGAAACGAGCTCGCCTGCCTGACACTACCCGTCCCCTTCATTAAGGATAAGTTTCTGGTTGGCAGACGTTGGACTGGGTTGTCAGTGGTAAGCAAAGCCATCCGTCGTTTCCGATTAGCTACTTCTGATCTGTTTGACTTGTAGTTCCGGAACCACGTTATTTGCTGGCACGACGATATCCATTGTATCGAAATGCGCCTGCTCCGGTACTTGACCTCCTTGGCGTCGTTCGACGAATGTACGCCGGATTCTCCTGCAGTTCAGAGAAGTGCTCTGCATAAATTGATGGAAATTTCAATTGCAGGCAATTAAGGACCCAGTTACGTCGGACCTAACCAATACGAGATCGCAACATTCAATCGTCTTGCTGCCTGTCAGCATCATAACCGTAGCCACGGGGTTTGGGTTCATGCAGCTGAAATTCTTGATGATAATCGGACCGCAGAACTTGAGCTCTCTTTGCAGTCGCCGATCTCAACAAATTCATGAACTGCGGACAGTTTACCATGGTTCTGCATCTTCCCCAGGGACAGACCAGACGGGCAATGCGACGAATAGCGTTATCTATCATACCAAAGTTACTCGAATGATGATGATCGGGGAGCGCCTATACAAATATACAAGATACTCGATCAGGAAGGGACGGGGAGAAGAGACTACACAAGCAATTCTTTCAGCATCCATACACTGAGATTTTGTACTGCAATTCTGTGATTCGACTTGTCAAATGTGTCAGAGTCGCGCGCCAAGAGTGGTAAGTTCATTTTAGTTGACGTGATGACCTTGCTCTTGCTGGCACGAGATTGATGCGCGTTGTATTCGCAGCGTACGGCGTCAACTTTTGAACTTGCGTTTTGAGCACAACAATACCCCAGTCTCGCAAGCGATCACTCTGTGCTGTGGACCTCTCCAGATCGACAACCAAATCCACGACCACGATGCATTGTATCCTAACCAAGCCTAGTTTCGAAGGAAGCCAGTGGAACTGCTGCTATTCCTCCAACGATTCTGTCATTTGGCTTAAGGATCAAGGTGAGGAAGATAAACTTTCTTTTGTTCCTCTTTGTCTAACGGGCGTTGTAGAGCATCGTGCCCTCTTCGTCAAATACTGTTGCACTGCGGCTCCGACGATTGAAGTTGGTGAAGATTTTATCTTTGCGAACTATGATCTTGCACAAATCAAAGGCGCTCCATGGGGGGAGAATGTAGAAAGAGTAAGTTGATACCGTAAAAAATTGGATCATGGCTCATTGATATTTGTCTGCCAGTGTGTGTTCTCGTCACGGTACAGCATCCGGAGATCGGTCTATTTGCTTCCGGTCGAGGAGCATTTTCAACTCGTGCTAGGCTTGTCCACTGCAAGGAATAAACGTAGGCTGTCGCAGCGTCGCAATCAACCTCGTCACCTTGTCTTGCTCCGCATTTCCATTCCTTTCCATTCCTTGTTAGTTATAGTGTGGCCACAGGCAGTGAAGCGCTCGCAACCTGCGTTGTTAGCTAAATGGAGGGCATTGTGGTATGCAGAAAAGACGAATCCCTCGGCGTGACTTCTGATCAAGTGTGTGTTAGAGAGACAGAAGGTGCCATCGGATTTCTCCAAGGGATAGGCAAGGGCTTGGTTGGGTACATAGTATCAGCATGCTTGCCGTGCGAAGTACTTCGACGACTAATTTAAAATTAAATGTGATTCCCAGCGCTTTAGGGTGTTGGTACCGACCTTTTAGTAGTACTATCGTCGTCGATTGTCGATGCCCCGTCAGGGATAAGGAATACCACGGCATCATAAACAGAGCCACAGTGGTCTGATCCTTCTCCTTCTCCAGCAATCCCTATATCACACCCCTCCACAGCTCATGCTCGAACTGCTGCTACGCAATTCCCGGGTGGTCCGGTCAGCTTCCACCTCTTCATTGTCGCCGCATCCCCGCCCATACCGGGCACCTGGGGCGTCTCAATCACGATGCCGTCTCAGATTGGTCAATCTGAGTGGTGCCTGCTCGGTCAACGAATGGCACAGAGGTATCCCTGACTCTGCACCCGCTCTACACATTTAATTGATCCTTCAAGTTTGTCATTCTGCTAGGCATACGTTGCCACATATCCTCTATGTATGAACTCTTCATGACTAGCATACGCCTTCGATCCTAACCCTACTCCCCATCTAACAACCTCTGAGTCACACTCATGTGTTGCCCTGGTTTCAAACAACTCCGGGCTATACCTTTCTTCTCTCTGGTGACCCTCCCCACACAAGCCTACCCGCACCAGACCCCGCTTCGCGTTTTTCGCCTCCTGTTGAACCGGTCGAACATGTAGGCGTTCTCTTCTCTGTCTGTCTGTCTCTCTTTCATGCTGACCCGTGCGCAGCAACCGCCTCAGCGGCACAGATCCTATGCTAGCTCGCATCCTTGGACTCAGTAAGTGAAAGCCCTTCGGACTGTTTTTAACCGCATTCAATAACATACATTATATCAGATGCCCAGCCACTCGATGAACAAGAGAAAAAACTCATTCAAGGATTCACCAAGGCCGCTACCTCTCGGAAAGGAGATCCACGAGTGCGCACCACTTTGACAATGACCCTTCTGAAGCTATGCGAGAGTGAGTTTAGTTTCGAAGACCAAAGGGCATGATGCACTGATTGTTCATCAGTTACTGTTGTTCGGACTTATCTCTGCCATGAGATCGGCCTTGTGGGTAAGTTTGTTGATCAGCTGCAAGGCAAGAAAAGCGCACTGCTTGCTGCCTACGCTCTGGCTACTTGTTTGAAGTACTGTGAGTGGAATAGTGTATTTGAGGAGTTCCGTTGCTCAAAATCAGACTAGCTGACATGAAAGTGTCCGTCGAGAAGAACGAACTCCTTCCGAAACACATTGTTGGCATGTTGCGACTGGACTATTTCGACGATGCTATAGGTCAAGTTGAAGGGCTCACGATTTTTGTGTATCTTATGCAACAAAGTAATGCTCTACCGCTGATTGTAACTGTTGACAAAGGTGCTAATTTACCTGACCCAGGCGACCTGCGCAAAGGCATAATGGATCACAATATGATGGAGGTTCTAGGAAGCAAGGCAGGAAAGGGACAATTGAAGAACATCCTGTCTGGATTGCGTTCCATGGACAAGCCCTCGGTCACTAGTACGTATTGGGATGACGACAGTGATTGATTATGACTGAGGCTGAGGCATCGCAGCCGACCCGTCTAGTGGGTGCACTAAAGAGCTCGTCGAAAGGAGTTTGGAACTCCTACGGACCCCTGATTGGAAGACGCAGAAGACGGGTGTGACGATACTGACTGCGTTGGCTCAGACACGTGAGTATTACTGTCCTCCTGCCGAGAGCTTCCTCTGATATCTCGTAACTCAAGCGAACGGAGCGGACACCGTCCGACAACACATACCCGAAATCATCCGGATGATTCTCTCGGAGAAATACCAGCCTATGCAGCCTCCCGGGTCAAGCCAATCTTCCGCTTCCATCAGCGTCGGTCAGGCGCCGCCAGCTCCAGTGACCTCCAAGAATCGCTCAAGCGACTCGCTGAAATGGCAACCGCGGCCGGCCTCGGAAATAATGGGACCCGCATGCGCACTGCGTGACCTGGCTCTAAACAGAACGTATTTCGTGTTGTCTCGAAGCGACGTTGGAACTGATGCGCATCATTGCAGAGGAATTACAATGATTTATATGTGCCACGGAGGAATACCGCATTTTGACGCATATACATGTATCTCGAACACTCGTTTCCGAAAAAGAGACGGCGCCGTTGCGGGTCTATACTCCCACTAAATGTAAGTCTTCCGTTATGTGTTATGCAGGGTGCTCTCACTGGAAACACTGAGACTTATGCACCTTGCAGGTGACGTGTCCAACATGCTGGAAAAGATGATCCAGGCTGTCGAAGATACGCTGCCGCCCGCCGTACACTGGGACCGCGCTCTGATGTTTATTGGCTTCACCGCAGAGGGGACGGCATTGTTCCCGGTGGCACTCGTTGCATACGTCGGCCTGTCGGCGCTGACAGTCCTTGCGCTGGCCGTTTGCACGCCAATTTATCTGTCTGTCAATGTCTTCGAGTACGTGTTTAGTTCTTTTTTTTCGTCAACTACGGTGAAACTGATGAAAACGGGGCGGATATTCAGCGTGGTTCGACTCAGGTCACACAATCGGAGGACTGGGCCAGGCGCCAACGCGGTCGATGATGCGGAGGATGACGATTCTTAGGAAGACGAGGATGCTCCGACAGGGCGAGACGATGACAGCGTTCGAGATATCTCACCCAGGGTGGCGGGGGAAATAGGGAAGGAGGCAAGTTGGGCAGGAGCAGGAGCAGACAAGTACGGAAAGCCGGACTCTTCCGCACGAGCGTTATGTATTGCGTCTTGGCTTGATTTTGGCACACTCCGAATTCGCGACCTCGTCTCCCGTCGGCCTGCAGGCCCTGAGTCAGGTAGGAAGACAATCTTTGCTGCTATCATAATCGCGACCCGGCCTGAAGTATATGTATATGTTCAGTTGTCGCTTATCGAATGCCTCCTGTACATGGCGCCCCGGGGACCGGATCCACCAGTAGCGGCTAGTTCCATGGTCAGTGTGCCGCATGGTAACGCCGAAGAAGCGCAAGCGCGACTCGGGAGCAACCCGAAAGAAGAAAAGAAGGAACGACTGTCTTCCTGCCTACTAAGGTAGTAGTAAGGGTCTGCCTACGGGAAACTACGAAAGAAGCTCGTTGGCCCGGCTGGCCTCCTCGTGACGATGGCTTGGCTGATAAGAAGCCACCTTCATCCCCACCCGCCTTCTCTTACAACACCGTTGAACCGCTTGTCAGTGGAGGGTTCCACGAGTCCCTCTCTCAGAGTGCTAGTGTTACTGTTGGAAATTACCCACACGGCCCTGGAAGGCTGGAACTTAAGCTTTCTCAGGCTCGAAACCGCAACCTTTCCTCCCTCTAAAGACCTGCATGCCGTCGGAAAGACAAAGGTAGAACGCGGTCGACATGCCGACAGCCTGAGTCTGCCACATATCGGAGACGCGTCCAACTCTTCTCCCGGACGAAGGAACCCATGGAGCCGTGTCTCTTCCGACGTCGCCTCCACCTCATCCTCACCCACCGCCTCCATCATACCACTTCTCACACCGTTACAATATACCCGGACCCTGCGCGTTACCCTACTAGTCCTCCGGTGACATCAGCAACGGTTTTTTCGCTCATCGTGATCTCACCTCAGCTCATACCCGAAGCGAGCTTCTCTGCTGCACGTCACCGCTGTTCCAACCACCTGTCTATTGGTATACTCGTTCCCTCGCAAGGATCTCCTTGGATGTCCATATCCAAACTGCCAAAGTCGCCAGGGATGGCTTCTTCTGCGAGATGCCATTCTCAGGAACTCGCACTCTCTTCGATAAACCAGAAATAGACCGCGTTCGTCCGGTGAGTGGGCCGCGATTGAACGAGACGTCAGTGCAAGGTTTTGATTTTTGGTCGTTTGATTCCAGCCAATGCACGTCCCTCCCGACTTTCCTTCGTTCACTTGACTTGGTAACATCTGCGCAAATTTTTGCTAGTACCTCTGAGGAGAATTCCCCTTGCTCTTCGACACCTTTTATCCGCTGAGCATGTAGCCTTTTGTGCGGTTGCTCAGAGACAACTTGTCTTCCGGGAAGAGGGCGACGCGGTTGTAGAGCAAACTTCAAATGGTTTGCACCAGGTCCTTGTCGGACGATCGAATGTCGAATGGATAAAAGTAGTTGAATTCATGCCTCATCCCGTCATCTTTCTTCCTCGAAAAAGGCCCCGCCCCTGGCCAAGGACCGTCGCAGAAGACGTATTCTCAGATTTCGTCAGTCATTTGTTCACCTGTACGGCCAGACCGATGCTGTGCCCGCTAATATCGCCGTCTATTTCGGTGCGCGTGGCGGGAGATCAGGCAACGTAATGGGATGAGCAATATTATACCTTGGAGTAGATGGGCATACAGCGTCGAGTCGCTCCTGTCGATGATAAACTGGGGTCCCAGGGCATCTTCGATCTGAAATCGTACGTACATGCGCACGCCCGTTGATTTATCCAGGCCAAAATGGACTCAAACAAGTTACAGGTCTCTGTCGTCCGAGTCCAGGTGTTCATCTTCGCCAAATATTTGAAGTATGCGGTCAGCACGACAGCCGCGAGTCCAACGAAACAGCATGCCTTTGAAACAAGAGGCGCTTTACAAGCATCCGGTAGTATAACTTTGAGATAGTGAATGCGTGACGTGCAATCTGTCAAAGATCCGTTCACGTAGTACGGCTAGTACTAGAACAACCACATGATTCTAAGTTAGGTATTTCTTTCTCCTTGATCTTCTTCTGGGAAAGACCACAGCGTTCGTCCTGTGAGGGAGCGATAGTCTCGAAGAGCCGTCCCTCCTGCCATCAAACTTGGTATTGAATTTAATCTCGCAAGTTCCCCCGGGCCATTCAAGTTGAACTTGAAATACGGATTGAGTTGTGAGTACGAGTCAGGTGACTGAGGTCGGACCTTCGGTCGTTGCCGAACGCACACTTTGAAGTTACGGTCTTTACTACTATATAGTACTCTCCGAATTTAATCTGTCAGGTTCCGGTGCCCCGTCTGGCAGCAAGACTCAGGGAAACCCAGAGTTAGGAAATAGCGGCACGGGCGTTCCACCCCGCTCGCTCCCTCTCTGTCGCATTTGCGCAGAGAAAAACCAAAGAGTATTCCAAGAGGTGCGTCACGGTTTTATTTCTGCATACACGTGTCTGACTCTGATACCAATCTGACGCAGCCCGGATCTGCAGGCTCCACCAATGGAAACAAATGTCGCAGCGCTGCTTGTCCCCCCGATCGACTCGTATCTATCCGTGTTCACGTCCCGCGCTACATCCCACTCCTAAACATAGCAACTCTTTTCCACGCGCTGTTCGATCGCGCGTAGCGTTGTCTTTAGCACTCTCAAGAACGAGATTGTGAACGAGCTGGGACGCTAAAGAACTGCAGCACAAGTCGGGAAAAATGAGCTTGAACTTGCACGGCCGCCCAACGTTCAACTTCAATCATGAGGCACGGGTGACTGTATCATCGAGTTGAAACTGCAGACCTCATTACCATTGACACGGTGACGAAGGAGACACATACCTTATCGTCTTGAAACTGGCTCAGAATGGCGTTTCTAAACACATCTAGTCGCATAAAGCCCGCTCTTATCACAAGACTGGACGGCTTCAGCTTCGAAGATTCTGGGGTGCTAGTGATGCGGTGATCGTGAAGGCAAGAAGAGCTGCCCGCCGTGCCATCAAGTTTGCTGATAATTGATGCAGGGTATTCCTTGATGGTTTGCCAGACGTGTCGTCAAAGTTCTCTACACTTGCCAGCTCCACAGAATATTGGGCATTAGGGTTCTATTTAACTCTTTGGTTGCTCGTTGGTGGTCACAGGTGGTGCTATTCGTTCTTTTCGACTCTAGTACACATAGAAAGCAGGGTGATTATATCTTCGCACTCGAGCAACGGTCGCAACTCGCTCAGCGTCCGCGCTTCCCGACCGCTTGGAACATGGTACTTGTACCGTACCGACGTCTCGTCTCCGTCTCCACGGCAGCGCCGAAACTTTACCGAAAGTTCTGGCTTATTTTCGTCTCGATATGTGTTTTCCTGTTTGTCTCGGCCCCTGGAGCTGTTGTCCGCCTCCACGGCATCATTTCGCATGAGTTACGAGCTTCCCAGTTTGTCTGGGTCAGTTCTACGCACGCTCTCTCTTCGACCGCGTTCCTCCCGATGAGCGGTGACCTCGCTCAAGCGTTCGGCCGGCGGTCTACCATTTTGATAGCGATAGGGTTCTTTGCAGTCGGCAGTGGCGTCTGGTGGTGCAAATAGCATGAACATGCTCATCGCGGGCCGAACCGTACAAGGCTTGGGAGGGGGAGGCGTACAGCCTGTCACCGGCATTATCCTTGCCGATCTCGTTCCCTTGCAACAGCGTGGCGTCTACACCGGGCTATTCTGACTGTGAGGCACAGTACTATATACACGGATGATGGTACTTAATATCCTCCTAGTGTTTGTCGCATTCCTGCATCGATGGGCCCGATAGTCGGATATTGCCTCGCTGCACGACCAGATGTGGGCTGCCGGACGGTCGTGCTCATCGCCATGAGTCTGTTGAGCGCCCTCACAACGGACTCGGCATCAGACACGGTGCGGACGGGGTTCGCGGTGGGGTACTTGGAGTCACTGAATCGCATGGTTGCCCATTCAGTTTTGATCATCAAACCACCCTTCAACTAGAGGTCGACTTATTTGCACGCTTTTTGTCTTTTGTCGCACAGAGATTGTCTGATGATTCCCAATCCACAAAAGCGCGCACCTCCTTCCAGGACCCTCCTCCCTCACGTCTTCACGCATTTTGTCTCTTCATACCTCTCCGACACCGATATCTTCTCTTTGTGAAGGAATTTAATGCTACGATCTTTACTTCGGTGTTATCATCCTTCTTTACCTCGCGTGCAGCTCTCGAGCAACACAACGTTGCTGATATTCCCAAGCCACCCATTTCCGCTCTTCTTTCCGCCTCCTCCGATGGAGAGGCCTCCATATATGCGCTCTTCGGTGGCCAAGGAACCAACGAAGTCTACTTTGATGAACTCCAAACACTCTACGATACCTACAAGGCATATGTTCCGCCCCTAATCACTGCAGTTACGAACGAGATACTTGTCCCGCTCGTCGCGGCACATCAGGCGTCAAGTTTCTATAATATGGCATGGATGTCGCATCACGGCTCTCAGGAGCAGTCCCGCGCCCGCCAGTCGCGTACCTTGCATCGATTCCCAATTCACTTCTTCTCGTCACCTTCGCATCTTCTCTTCCTCTTCGCATCCATCCCAACCCGCAAAATTCGCCGTCATCAAGCTTGGCGGTGCAGTCCTCGATGACCTCGATGAGCTTGCTCTCAGCCTTAGCTTCCTTTACCGCTTGGGCCTCTATACAGTTGTCCTGCACGGCGCCGGTCCACAGATGAACGACATCCTTGAGGGCGAAGGCGTTCAGCCCGAGTACATCGACGGTATTCGTGTCACAGGTAGGCTTATTTCGCAAGTGCACCGTCCCATTTTATCTTTATTTTGCACATTCCACAGATGCAAAAACTCTCCAAATCGCTCGCCGCGTTTTCCTCGAGGAAAATTTGAAGCTTGTCGGCGCTCTCGTGAAACTCGGCACGCGCGCCCGCCCTATCACCTCTGGGGTTTTCACAGCCACCGCTCTCGATTCGAAAAAGTACGGTTTGGTCGGTAAAATCATTCGCATCGACAAGCGACCCATCGAAGCGTCGATCCGTGCCGGTGCATTGCCCATCTTATGCAGTCTCGCCGAAAGCAACGACGGGCAAATTCTGAACGTCAACGCAGACGTCGCTGCCGGAGAGCTTGCCAAGGAGCTCGAACCCATGAAGATTGTCTTCATCAACGAAAAAAGGTGGTCTTTTCCATGGAGTTACTGGGGAAAAGCTGGATGTCATTAACCTAGACGAGGTATATCTGGCCTCAGGCTCTCTTCGACATATACTAATCATGAACAACGAACAGGAATACGACCAACTTATGAAGGAACCTTGGGTTAAGTACGGCACAAAACTCAAGTTGCGCGAGTTCAAAGAACTCTTGGATGTCCTTCCACGGTCTTCCTCTGTTGCAGTCATCTCCGCTTCTGATCTTCAACGAGAACTCTTCACTGATTCTGGTGCGGGCACACTCATTCGCCGAGGGTACAAACTCTTCAAACACCAAACTTTGGAAAGCGTCGGAAAAGACCGACTTCGCCAAGTTATTTCCGAACGCGATGAAGGTGTCCGCACAGGCAAGGAAAGCGTCGCAGGGATCCTCTCCACCCTCGAGAATGCCAAACCAGGAGAATGGTCGATCTATGCCGACGAGCCCCTCGATGCTGTTGCCATTATCTCTCACCCTGAAGGTCAGATTCCAGTGGTAATGAAGCTGCTTTCATCTCGGGCTGGCGTCCTCAACGGTGTCGTTGACAACGTGTGGAGTGCATTGAGGAAGGATCATCAACAACTCGTGTGGACCACCTCTGTTTCCCCTCCTTCTGCCCCCTCTCTATCACCTGGTTCTTACCCATCTCAGGGCGAAGAGATAATGGATCGCTCCTGGCATTTCGATCGTGCCGAAGGGTCCTTCACACGTTCTGGCCGTTCCCTGTTCGGGTACGGTATCAGCGATGTGACTGAAGTAGAAAAGGCCGTCAAGAACCTTGAACAGAGCGGACGTGTAGGGAGGTCGTACCTGCCTCTTGGGCTTGCGAAAGCGCAACTGGGCGGGAGTAGGGGCTTCTCCACGTTCGCACGTCTGACGCAGCTCATACAATATCTAGCTATCTGCCGCGTCTTAGGACTCGCTCCTGGTCAACTTAGCGACCATATCGGCGGTACGACGGGTCACTTACAGGACGTTGTCTCTGCTATTGCCATATCCGCCTCCACCTCTTACGATTCTTTTGACATCAATGTGAAGAAAGCAATTCGTTGGTTGTTTTTCTGCGGCATGCGAGGTCAAGAGGCGTTTCCTGTGTTGGCACTCGAGCCTAGCATTGTCCAAGATGCTATCGAAGACGGTGAGGGCCAGCCTTCACCCATGTTATCCATCAACGATCTTTCGCGTCCGCACAGTTCCAGGCCCAACTCGATGCGATCGCACAAGAGCATGGCGACTCATACGTTGACGGAATACAACCTGTCTTCGATCCATTGAAAGCCCGTCACTTCGACTCGTCTTGGAATTGGGTTCGTCAAGACGCGTTGTTGATGTACTGGGACATCATCCATGGCCGTCTAAATACCGTCCACTGGGAACTCACCGCTCGTTGCATTGCTCTTCTCAATAGGGCAGATCCTGAACTCTTGACCTACATGCAGCATTACATCAATCGCTGTGACCCGAGCAAAGGTGACACATACGCTCTTGCGAAACAATTTGGTCAGCAACTCATTGACAACACGAGAGAGATCTTGGGCCGGCCTCCTGTTTACAAAGATGGTAAGCGGCTAGGCTCTCATTTTTATCCGCCTAATCAATTCTGTTTCGCAGTGACATTCCCCACCGCTCCCCACACCGAGGTCACGGCAAAAGGCGACATCATTTATACGAGAAAACGTCCGCAAGTTGCAGGCATACTTCGAAGAAATGGCTAGCGGCGATAATATTTCCACTGTCAACATTTAGAAAGTTCAAGAAGACGTTCTCAAGCTATGGACTGTCGTCAAATCGCAACCTGGAATTAGCCAAAACCAGAAGAACCGCATGAAAGCCTTGTACGAAGGTGTTGCGCGTTCTCTCAGGAAAGGCCCCGAGCAAACCCGAACGCGTATGCGAAACCGCCGTTCGTCGTCTCAGTTCCTTCGACCCCAAGTCTCCGCAGACACTCCTGTATCCGGCGGTAAGGTACCACTTCTATGCTCTGCAGTCTGTAGAGGCAGTGTGTTTCGTGGTCGATGAGTCGTCTTCGCACGATATGGCTCTAGAAATCTAGAAATGCATGCTGGACGAGCTGGCATGGAGGAGCAACCCCCGTTTGCTTTGCTCGCTTACTCTAGAGGTTCATGAAGACTCCGTAAGTCGGACTTTCGCCCCTTGTTTTGTTTCGGCTCATAGTAACTTGCATATCCTCCCTATTACAGACGCTATCCAGGCCTATCGAAGGTATGTATATTGTGCTAACGGTATACTTGGGCTAAAACATCACATCTACGCCGGTCAGATGACTTGGCAGAAATTCGACACATCATTTGTGACCAGCTTGGTCCCACCAAGTTTTCAAGGCTTGCCTACTACGTAGACCATTTCGGGACCGTTTTTCGTTTGGTGAACGGGAATTGGTCGGATTGATGGCGCCATCTTGCAGTACTTGCGGAGAAATGTACGATAGTGTCGGGCAATGGCGTCGGTCAGCGTCGAAATCGCATATCATTGATGCATGTCGAGAGGTGGTATCTTCGGTCCTTTGAGATGTGTGGTGGATGAAATAGCAACGTCAGGTACAACATTCAAGGATAACAACGCCCTTCTTACTGGTGTTGGGAAGGATTCCATTGGTGTCAAAATTCTCAAGGGTCTGCTTGCCGGTGGTGCTCACATCGTCATCACCACTTCCCGCTACAATAGCTCGACTGTCGAATATTACCAATTTATCTACCAAAGCTACGGAGCACGGGGTTCGGCTTTGATTGTCGTCCCTTTCAATCAGGGCTCAAAGCAGGATGTGGAGGCTCTTGTCGACTACTACATACATGCCACACTGGAAATGAACCTTGACTACATCCTTCCTTTCGCCGTGATACCAGAAAATGGTCGAGAAATCGACGGGTTGGACGACAAGCCCGAGCTGGCGCATAGGATCATGTTGGTCCCGAATTCTTGGTGCTATGAAAACAAAGAAAGCATTACGTCAGTTTGTCACGCGGCCCACCCAGGTCATCCTTCCCCTCTCTCCCAATCACGGTCTGTTTGGCAACGACGGTCTGGCATATTCAGAGTCAAAGATTTCACTAGAAACTCTCTTTCAACGGCGGGAACTCTGATTCAGCAATGCTAGAAGTGTTAGAAGTGTTGAACTTGAACTTGGACTCCTAGTGTCGGAAGTGCCGGAAGTGCCGGAACTCGGACCAAGGTTGCGATGACGGAACATCGAGCGCGCTCGGAGTCCCTCTCCCACTCCCTCCTGCACGGCGCATCCGATCACGCGACCTCAACAGGACCAATCTCTCCCCCCCTCCCGCGCTCTCTCCCTCCCACTCCCTCTCTGCGCAGCGCGTCCGAACGGACGCGCCCGTGTGCTCGACCTCACCAGCGCCATGTGCTCTCCCACTCCCACTCCCACTCCCACTCCCACTCCCACTCCCACTCCCTCTCTGCGCAGCGTGTCCGAACACACACGCTCTCGCCCTCACCAGCACCTCCCTCTCCCTCTCCCTTCAAAGATTTCACTAGAAACTCTCTTTCAACGGCGGGAACTCCGAGAGCTGGGGAGAATATCTGTGTTTAGCCGGTGCTGTGATTGGGTAAGAAATTTGCTATTGATGTCTTAGTGCGTTGCATGCTCACTTGGAATATGTAGATGGACAAGAGGCACCGGGTTGATGGATGCCACAAATACTGTTGCACACGAGCTCGAGAGTCACGGTGTTCGCACCTTCTCGGCGAAGGAGATGCCATTCAACATCATTGGACTTCTGCATCCCCTCCTCTTCAGCATCACACAGGTTGAACCAATACGAGCCGATCTGAACTTTGGTGGAATGGATCGCCTACCAGACTTGACTGAGATCAAGACTCGCATTCGCCAAAGCTTAAATGTGAAGAGCGAGCTACGACGCGCCATTTCCAGGGACAATGCTCTCGACTTCAAGACCATCAATGGCGTTGAAGGCGAAAGGGTGCTGCAAACCCTCAACGTCATTCCCCGCGCCAATTTCAAGCTGCGCTGAGCCTGTAAGTTCCCTTCAGGAACTCAACAAAACTTCGAGGTATCATCGACTTGGAAAAAGACATCGTTATCACTGGATTTGCTGAAGTCGGTCCCTGGGGAAGCTCGCGCACGAGGTGGGAAATGGAAGCGAGTGGAGTCTGAACAGATGATGTAGGGGCCGATAATGTTGTCTTATTGATGAGCGATCTCGATGTGGTCCAAGTGTTTGTGGCCGGACCCCGGAGTGGGATCTGCCATCTCAACCCACTATCACCTGCCGTGCCAATATAGTGTTGTGATTTCGATGGATCAAAGGAGATGAAGATATCTTTCCAAAGCGATATTTGGCTAAATGTGAGCAATATCCCCTCTGGCCCACGGCGCTCATGATAGTTTTCTGATGGTACCGTTTCAGTCTCTCGATTATTCATCTTTTGGCTCTTACTAGCCTCCCCGCATTAGACAGGGAATTGTGAGCCGCTCCAATGAATCTGATATTGGGACCGACCGCTGTGTATATGGATGACGACAGTCCGTCGATTCAAAACTCGAAAGTCCGGGAGAGATCAAGTCAGAGTGTCCGATAATCATAATGCCAATCATCTACTGATTCCCATAGTGATTTTTCTCTGGGTTCCTACCGCCTGCCACAACAATGCTTGCAAGCTGAATCTTTCACAGGCACGGTGTTGCGAGTGAAAATAGCATGGTCTGGCCTTGCTACAACATCTCCCAACAGCGCCACTACGTGACCTTTGAACCCTCGCATCTCGCTTGCGAGCTCGGAGACAACGGCGTGTAGGTCACTTCTCGTCCAAGTAACCGAAGAGCTCTCTTCACTTGCAGACTTTGCTCCAGCACTCGCATCCACCCGTTGTTCGCAGCGTGCAATTTTCTTTTCCGATCGTTTGTCAGCAGAGTCTTCGTCACGACCATGCTTCAGGTTGTTGCTGGCACCCGCAGGCCTATGATCTAAGGTACGATATAATATATATTAAGATCAAAATTCGTGAACACATAAAAACTGCCACCTTTTTGTGTCAAATCGCTGATATCATCCTCCTCCCTCTTCCCTCACAAAAGTGTGATTTTGGATGTGGATATCTATTTTGGTCAGACTAGTATGTGAACAAAACCTGACAGTGTTTTCCGAGTTGAATGTGTACTTTGAGTTCAATGCTCTGAATATTTACAAGTAAACTAGTCGTGCATGACTCAGACTCGGACTCGAAGGTGAGGCTCGGAGTGGCATGTCAGCAAGTATTACGTGGATGGTGCAGTGTGTCTGCAACCTGGAACCCACTGGCAGGCCAGAGTACTACTATTGCTGCATGTATGCAACTTGGATTTATCATGTCATAATCAGATTCATGATGCCTAACTTACTAAGGCCTGGTATACATCATCAACAAAGATATATGTATATAAATTTAATCATCTGCAGCTGAAAGGCCACCTATGTGACAATGAAATAGCAGGATGGGCCATAAAGAGACAATCTTCTGTAATCATGTAGGTGAGATGACAATAGTTGATGGATACTGACAATGTTTGCTTGAGATGATAAGCTGTAATCAGTCAAGAAAACAATTACAATCCAATCTAAGTGGCTTAATTGGTGGATCTTGATAATCTTGCAGTCACAAGGATACTTATGTGACAATGGAACAGCAGGTTGGGCATAAAAAGACAATCTTTTGTAACTGTGTAGGTGATATGACAGTGATTGATAATCATTGACCAAGTACACCAGTGCTGAAATGACATTATCATTGGTACATATTTTTTCTACTTTTGTGTATATTTCCAACTTTCTGCTGTCAACCTGGCAATGAATGATATTCTCTTAGCTTATTACATCAAGTTTATATATGTTTGTACGAGCCATCTTATATCAGTTTGAAGGACTGATAGGTAGATACAATCAATTGCCAAATATTACCACATTTACCAGCATGATATATCAATTCATATCTGAGACTTACAACTGCCTTCCCTGCAACTAATGATATTTCCTGATCTTGCAGTTATCTTTTCATATCAGCCATACATTTATTGGTACTACTCTGATAGTTTGAACACCAGAATGTCAGCTCTTGATCATGCTGAACTAATCATGTCAAAGAACTCACAGGTAGTTATAACCAATTGCCAACTGGTACCAGTATGTTATACTATATTCATATTTTAGACTTTCTGCTGCCCTCCTTGCAACTAATGATATTCCTTGATCTTGTAATTACCTTTTTGGTACTACTCTGATAGTTTGAACACCAGAATGACAGCTCTTGGTCACACTGAATTAATTATGTCAAAGGACTGATATGTAGTTATAATCAATTGCCAACTAGCAC
>JBBPOY010000076.1:0-22334 GCA_038091675.1 Leccinum proliferum | reverse complement strand
GTCACTACATGATGAAGTCTTGAGGTTGTTTTCCAAGTTCGCAGAGGTATTACTCGAGTAGCGGCATATGGGTATCATGATTATTATCATCATCATTCTATTCATGGTGGCTACATATCAGACGTGATCGTGAGGGGATTGTTGTCATGCAAGACACCTTAGTCGTTGGAGCCTGCCACTAGAATTGTATCTGGTGGGTGCCTCTTGTGGATCTCAATCATCTCAGGTGCTCAGGCGACAGGTCGGACACATAGGTACTTCATAGCTAGACGCAGCACAACTTGAATGAAAAGGTGAATAAATCAAACTGACGCTCCGCACGGCCTCCCTATCACGGACCTGGCCGGACAAATGAAAATACGTTTTCTGCGATATCACTTTCGCTTTCAGTCACATGTCATTGGCTTTCCGTCTTTGTATTTGGGTTTGTTTTCATTTGTTTTGGTGTTTCGTTGCATTTGCTTTCGTTTTGGTGTTTTTTCGCTTTCGTTTTCAATCTTTCCATTTTGGGTTTTCGTTTTCGGACATTGCCGAGTGTGACTCTTTCGCTTTCAGCTCCATGTCATAATTTAGCATATGACATAATGTTGCTCGTTTGCTTTCCGTTTTTGTACTTTGGGCTTTCGTTGCATTTGCTTTCGCTTTCGCATTTTCGCTTTCGATCACATTATGTAAGCTAAATTTCCATTCACAGCACCTCAATTGCCCACATCCCCCACATCCCCTCAACATGCTCTCGCAGCTCGTCCGTCATCGCGGGGCCCCCTTCTTATACGAGCACGTGACCCACGCACTCGTCTCACTCGCCATGGCCCTCCCCATCGCGCCTCTGCAGCACTGGCCACCACTCCTGCACCCTCTCAGCGTTTCCACACACCGCCCTCACTCGCCGTGTGCATACAGCACATGTTATGATCGAGATCAAAGAATCCGTGACCTTCAAACAAGCACCTTCATGTGGATTTGACTTCCGTTCATGAACGCGATCACGACAACGACGACTACGAGTCTCGGGCGCCAAAACGAAAAAAAAACAGCAGAGCCGGACGACGCCCCAATCGTCGGCGAAAGCTCCCAACCACAGCAGGAAGCAGACAAGTCTGAGTCCTTCCTTCCACCCAGCCACGTCCTTCTCGGTCTCGGCTCACCACAGACCTCCTCTGGTGGACTCCGTCACTCCCTCCAGTAGGAGGTATCATCAAGCAACGGTGAGCGACTCTCTCGCAGTGCTGCCTTACTACCGAATATCTGAGAATTGCTCGTAGGTTCACGGACTTTCTGGTCAACGAAGTCGACTTGGATCGTCAGGTGGTACGCATCCATCAGGAAAACCATGAGCCTTTGAGATAACATTATATAGCATGATATTTCATATAAAGAACATCTTGTTATGTCATTATGATTCAGTTGTTGATCTATAAATGTAGCTGCTGGAAGGGTTGGTAGACATGGAAAGAAAAAAATCATCATGTCATGTTTAGATAGCTTGTTACAATAATGATGACAGAGATCAGGAAAACAAGCTATGCAGATGTTGTGACATCTATCTTCTGTTACAGCTGCTGGCAAATCTTACCCTACCACTCAGTGTGGTACACCAATGAACATAACAATCAGGCTGATATAACTTATCCTATTAGTCACTGCTGATATACCAATGAACACATTAGTCAGTGGTATGCTGATGAACATATTTATCAGTCTGACAAATCTTGTCCCATTAGTCAGTGGTATACTGATGAACACATTTATCAGTCTGGTGTGATTTATCCTACTGGTCAGTGGTACACTGATGAACATGTTGATCAGTCTGATATATTTTATCTCAACAGTCAGTGGTACACTGATGAACATGTTGATCAGCCTGACATACTTCATCTCACCAGTCAGTGGTATGCTGATGAACACATTTATCAGTCTGGTGTGATTTATCCTACTGGTCAGTGGTACACTGATGAACATGTTGATCAGTCTGATATATTTTATCTCAACAGTCAGTGGTATGCTGATGAACACATTTATCAGTCTGGTGTGATTTATCCTCCTGGTCAGTGGTATGCTGATGAACATGTTGATCAGTCTGACACATTTTATCTCAACAGTCAGTGGTACACTGATGAACATGTTGATCAGCCTGACATATTTTATCTCACCAGTCAGTGGTATGCTGATGAACATGTTGATCAATCTGAAATAGTTTATCTTATCAATCAGGATGACAAACCTTGATGTATGATGCAACAAGCATCTTTCTCTATCATTATGAATTTGGAAATGTAGCTGCTGACAGACAGACAAATATTGTACTCGCCATCTGTGGTTGTAATCTCTGACAGCCATGATGTAGTTGCTCAGTCACAGATAATTATGATGCCTCTGAGCCCAGTTGTAGTTCAAGTTGAAACCATCATGTTATTTGTGGTGACATTAAACAAATTGTGTGTTATTCAAGTAACAACCGAGACAATGATCAGTAACAATGATCACAAACTACCAGCCATGATCTACGATCCCGAAGGTCCAGTAATGGGCTCCTCGACAAGCCTCGCCCTATACTCTGCACGCTTTTGCCTGATGCGTGCTAATACACTGTTCTTCGACGGCAGGCGTTCAGCATCAGCATACAATGGAAATATTTGCCTACAAGCTTTTATCAGCATTTTAAATGGACCATACGAAAACGCAAACCTGTTCCACCATGTAATCAGCTGGTCAATTTCTTCCTTTTCTTCAGGGTCGTCAAGTAGCTCAAGGACAGAGTTGTAGAATCGCTCGGAGTCCGTCACGTGATCGGTACGGGAGAACACTTGCGCGGAGGTTAGTGAAAACCGAGTCTATGTACAACGGATTACTTCAATGCGTCTGGAAGAAACAAACTGGCATTACCTGGGTCGCAACGTAGGCAATGGATGCCTTAGTAACACTTCGCATGCCGTGAATTCGCGCATTACCCGATCTCGTGGCCCTGGGCTCTTGGTCTACCGAGCTAGGCGAGGTGAATACGTGCTTGTAGGCCTGAAACGAATAAAGTCAGCTTGCAGTCCTGGTAGGGAACGTTTGGGATCAAACCGAAACGAGAAGACCACTTCGAAGCAACCCGTTCCACGGATCCTCCGCATCGTAGGTATAATTAGCGTACAGAAACACGGGCCACTGATCACCAGCAGGCTGGATCTGCCCGCTGACTAACTTGCTCCTAGTGCTGCGACGGGTGAGTGGGCCCATCACTAACTTTGTATTTATCGCTTACTCAGAATTCGCCCAATCGAGACCGGCCGGGCAAAGCAAGGCACCAGTGCGTTCGTGGTGGTAACCGCGCCCGGATTTCACGTTGCGTGGTATATGTGGATTCAAGGACTGACCTTTAGGCGTAATCCAATCAATGATTGCGCTTTTCATTCCCTTGGTATCGTCCGCTCTTGCTCCATTAGACCCCCTTTGGATCTGGGCCAAATCAGGCGTAAACGGCCCATGTAATTTCAATAGGAAGAATACTCACGAGGTCTGCAATCAGTATAATTTCATCCTCGCTCGACTGCATAATGCGAGCTTCTAAACCAGGTACCATCCGGAGCAGCTCACGGAAAGCTGCGAACTCTTTGCGTTCCCTGAAACAAAATTTGTCAGGGCAACCTTAACTCGGAACAGAAAATTCCGAACTTACTGAACGGTCAACAATTCGAGAGTCTCACCCTCATTCTCGCCAAGCATCGCAATGCCATTTGTGACCAGTGTCTGGACATTGCAGAAGGAATGCACGACGCGGCCGAAGTGACGCCCGTGATGCACAAGAGGGTCCTGCGTTGTTCTGAAAATCATTCAGACATGACTGAGGAGGAATCCATAAACAAGCCTACGTACGGGCGCTTCCTGGGTCCTAATTCCAACGCGTTTACATGGGGACGTTTGTTCGCGCTTGCCGGCGATTCGTCGCCAACGGAGTTCGAAGATTCGTTGGGCATGGAGGAATAAAGGAAGGATAGGGCAACGCGGCAAATGGACGGGGAAGATGAGTCTGAGGGCTCTGAGGGCACTGCGTCCTTTATATACACGAGGAAGTTGCGGACATTGCGTAATCGTGTTGCTAATCTATGCAATTATCCTAGTGTGGCGGTAAACGAAACTTGTGTGCGACCTGCGCGGTGTTTGTTTATTTCGATTACAAGGACGGGAAGACGCACTTACACAGACAGCAAACCCGGATTACCCGAGGCCGTGTTCGTGGACTGGCCACGGACAGGTCACCATTCAATGGTATCATTCGCCTCTCGGATCCTTGACTCCATTGTTCAAAGAGGACCTCAGTTTGAGGGGGGGAGAGATCTGAGAGTTGTGATTGAGCAAAGGTAACGATTCGAAAAGCCAGTAACCAGATCAAAAACCTTACGTTGGTGGAACGACCCTTGCCGGTACCGCCGACCCTCAGACCAGTCCGACTAACGATAACGAGACGAAACTTGCAACTTGAAGCGACTGTTAGCGAGTCTGCGACTGTAAAAAAACTGGTTTACTATTACAAATTAAGTAATACAAGCGGTGCCTGAAGGTGTATATCCATGTTGGAGTGAGGCGATTGGTAAACTGAGTTATAAGTAACAAATAACACCGACGACTGTTCGACATACCGGCGGGGCCCATGCGCTTGCTAAAAGAGAACGTCGGGTTTCGACTCATGTCACGAGTGATGGCGAGAGTGAAGGGAAAAAAGAGCAAGGGGATGATGTGCAGCGACCGTCGTGCGCTCTCAGCAGAACGAGAGTGCACGGTGGTCGCGGTCATCCTCGATGCAGCGACAGAGGCAACGACGGGGAAGGGGAAGGTTGTGAAAATATGCGAAGTGGAAGGGTGGGCACGACGGGCGGAGGGCGAGGGGGGGGGCGTGCCATCCTCGAGGAAGCGAGGAGGCTACGACCGCGTCGTCGTCGTCGAGTCGTCTTCCCGTCGCCATCATCCCGTCGCCGGCGAGGGTGAGGGAAATGGTCCAGAGGGGCGGTCGTTGTCGTCGTTGCGCGCCTCGAGTCGTCGTCAAGTCATCGTCCCGTCGTCGTAAGTGAGGGTGAGACCAACGGTTTGGAGGGGCAGTCGTCGAGTCCTGTTTTCGTTGTTGTTGTTGTTGCGTCGACGACGAGTATGTACCCGCCGTGGGTACCTATAGACTCAGACTGTCAGGATACGGCAGCGACACCCCAAAGGAACCCCTCCGAGTCGCTGTCCTGAGACGAGGGAGACTCATCCGAGAGAGGAATTATGGCTGTCGATCATACATGTGATGTTGCCGCTCATCGAAACCGTGGTCGGCACGCGATGACAGCTTTTGATGCCTGATCCGACTCGATGTAGATGCGCTGACCATAAAGATACCATCCCTGGAATCAAAGCTCACTTGTTTGAACGACGAGAGGCACAGACTTACGCGGTTATTCGTGAGGTTGCAGACACGCCTCTTGTATGCGAGGATGCCTCGGATGATTCAATCAAGGTTGTATCCTGTTCTTTGAATGTGGCCGACTCGACCATAGTGATGTTGGTTGTAGTCTGTGCATCCGCGAGCTGTCAGGATTCTCTCTCATTGAGTCAGAGAGTCCGCTCTTCCTCTTCGTTCCAAATATTGTGGAGCGTCTTGCCCAGACGTCCCAGTTCTGCACTCGCTAGTATCAATGTTCCGTCTAAATACAAAATCTCCTCGAAGAGTCACAACCGGAGATCACTTACGAGGATCTGGTAAATGCCATCCGTTGGCATTCTTCGGAATTTTCCGTAACTGCACAACCGTCTTGGAATCCAGACATTCCGTTTTATCTTGCTCCTCTTCCTTTTGGTTTGATATGTTCCCGACGGTGCATACTTGCACACAATTAGACTTTCCATGGAGCAAGTGATGGTCCAGCTCGTTTGAGCTTTCAATACAGAGGAGACTGGCTAGTTCAAGTTTGGAAGACGATGGGCTCGCGTACCCAGGATACCATCATGATGCAAATTGCCTGCAAGATCTTGAGCTCGTTTGGGTGCGCGAGGTTGTTTCTCCGTCACGACGGGCATTCAACCTACATTAGCATACACTTGGGGAGGACTTACATTCAGCACATCTTTGAATTGCTTAGCGTGGAGCAAGGCTTCACTAGCCCGACTAACTTTCCTAGCACCCTTCCAGCACACTCAGCTGCCGCGTAATGAGGGATTGTAGAAGCAGCATTCACCTCATCGAGTAGTAACCGTTGCTCCTCAAACTTGCATTTGTGAAGCATGCCCTTTGTCCGAGGACCGAATTGTTCAATCTGAGTTTCACCATGAGACGGTCAGATGCGTGTAAGCCAGCGAGCTCTTCGGCTTCAGCTTTCCGATACACGTTGAGCTTGCCAGCCTGACGAAAATGTGTATTAATGATGATAGTCTCGTGCCCGGGATTTTACCAGTTCAGGAGTCGGCAAGACACCCTTCAGCTCGCCGAGGAAAACTTCAGTACACAATTCTTTATCAAATTGTTGTGTCCGTCGTGCAATCTCCTCTGGCTCTGATGTTTTTACCCGCTGGATGAGAATTTCTACGTGACGGTGAACAGCGTAGCTATATTGTTCAGGATGGACTTTCGAACGACGTACCAACACGTTTCTTAGTCTGGGGATCAAGCACACTCTTTAGTTCGGCTTGCCTCTGTCGAGCCGTTGAGGTAGGTGGGGGTGATAAGCCCAAGCCACGGTTATTTTGACTTTCCAAACAGTTCCACGCACCCAGTAGATTGATCATAAGCTGCTTCGTCTTGAAGTCTTCCTCCATCTCTGACCACACTCCATCACATTGTAGTTTCTTCAACATTTCCTGTTCCCTTTGAGTATCCTCACCACTCCACAGCGTCTTGGCAACTTGCTGATGGGGAAGCTTGTCCCACTGAAGTTGTTTCATCTTGATGCCCAGCGTGTAAGGCATATCCTGGTGGGAAGAAAGTACAACAAAGAGGTTGGCCCCGAGAAGCATGGACCCGCGAGCAGAATTTGGGGCAGAGCTCGAGGCGGAGGACATCTCCTTCATCAAAGGAGGAGGCGGTGGCGGCGGCGGGAATGAGGCACCGGAGGATGGATTGCCCAGGAAACCAACAGGAGGTGGTGGAGGTGGACTCGGAGGCGGAGGCGGCGGGCTTTCATCATCATCTGCATCAGCGTTAGGCAGAGGGGGACGACCTCCGGTGGAAGGGTGGCGGTGTTGGGGGCGGTGGTGGCGGCGGTGGCGAGGGTGGCAATAATGATGATGACGAAACGTCTGCGGAAACCGATTCTTCAGGAAGTGTAGGGAGTGACGTGGTACTGTTGTCTGGCAATGATGGAGCACGCCCGTGAGCATTGAGTCGAATTGCTCAGAGAATGATGGGGGCTGAGGACCACACGAGCCTTCCGCTAAATTGTTAACTGAGCTAACAGACGTAGCATGGGTGTCTTTAGTCAGGGAGCTCCACTGCAAGTTGATTATCCGACAATGCCATGTTCGTTACCCCGCAATGACATATCATGATCACTATGATCAAGTGAATCATCAAGACGGGGGACAACATGGTTACTGGAGCAATTCCTCCGAAGTGAAGGAGTATCTTCGCCGGCCATCATGGAGTCTGTTTGTCCGCCTTGGTGAACCGCGAATACTACGAGGGCTAGCCATGTGTCCACCTTCCGGAGATCCAAATCGTTAGCTAGCGGTGCAAGTCCCCACGTATGAACCTACAATCTTGACACCGGCAAGGAGTTGGTGCCGAATTTGCTCACGCACTTCCGCTTCATCTGCGTCCATGAACTGGGAGTTGCGACCAACGTGCGCTGTTGATACTCGAGCACAGCTCGTCGACCCTTTAGGACGGATGCGGCTAGAATTCTACCTCTTCACGTCGGTCTTTCTAGGCGTAGCGTCGCACAAATCTTCATCCGACTCCCTCAGTACCGTCCTCACCTTCACCATTACTGGCTCGTTTCCTTCTCCAGACCTTACCCTCAAGGATGTCGATTGTCTTCGTCCGCTCAAAATGTTTGTTGAGTACCTCACTGAGCGTCTTCCGATTCATGGACCCAGTATTCGATTCAATGATATTGACCACTTCCCTCAACATCCTAAAATAACTCCATGATCTGCGCGATCTGTTCCTCGTACCCAGTTTTTTGCACTCCGAACTAAGACTGGAGCCTTAGATGTCGCATCGCGGGCAGTGGCTAGTTGTTGTTCAAGATGAGATCCTTTTTCCTTTTGATTGGCCGACCAGCCCATCGAGACCTTGCGATATCTCCTCTTCAAGTGCTTCTTTCTCGAGCTTTAGACGGAGAGCTTGAGCGCGAGTATCGGCAGCCTCGTTCTCTGCCACTCGACTCAGCCTATCAGATTCGTTCAACTGGGCAATCGGCTGTTGTACTGAATGCCCAATTCTTTGCTCTGCTGTTGCCAGTTTCCCGTCCATAACGATGTCCGAGATCACCGAATCCAAGAGGCGAGGATGATACGCAAGCTGAGGACCCTCCTCTTTAATCAACAATAAATATCGCAGCATGGAGAGGAAGTAATCTTTGGCGGGCGAATCCTCCGTGAACACCGTGTTCCAAATATCTTCTGGGTTGGAAAAGCTACCTAGTATGGCAACATCCTGGCGTTCTTTCAGGCATTGTTCGTCTTCGTCAATTTTGGTCCCGAGGTCATCCAGGTGCTTATTCGTGGGGGTAGCAGCAAGCTCGCGGCAGAGAACGATGATACATTGAAGACCCGCGGAATCCATGAGAGCGCGATGGTGTATACGAATTTCGAGGTCGTCAATCAGGTCCATGATGTAAACCAACAGGGCAATATTGACAAGCTTTGGGATGAAGCATGAGTGACAGAAGACGCGAAGGGATAGTGATTACCTCTTAGACTTGCGGCTAATCTGCGCAACGGTCTGCTCTAATACCGCTGTGCCTCTGAGATCAATGAAACCATCTAGCCAACTACAAGAGAAGTCAGTGGCATTCAAGGATGGGACGAAATTCCTCCCACCTTGCTTCATTTCCTTGTAGCGAGACCCAAACGCTGGAAACTTGCTTTACGTTGATCGTTCCATCCAAGAACTTGCGGGTGTACCATTCGAGGGAGCCCTCTGCAGGTGGAAGGGCCTGCCCTGCATCGCCTTGTTAACATGCTCGCTTCTACTTCGTTCCTCTTGCCACCGTATATGCTCTGCGGCCCGGGCATAGACTATATCCCACTTTTGATGGATAGGGAGATTTTCCACGTTGTGTAGATCACGCTGCTGAGTCATACCATACGAGCGAAGCTTCGATGTCCTTGGGGTTGTCTGGGCAAAGAAAAAAAATGAAATTCGTCGGCGTGAGGCTTGTGGAAGATATGAGAGAGATGGGTAGAGTGGCTGTCGGAGTGAAGAGTAGCGCTCGAGAATCGGGAGGGATCACCTTGGGCATTGCGAGCTCGCAACACTGTACTCGCAACGCTGGGAGATGGAGGGATGGGGACTGAGCCAAACTCGGAGCCTGAAGGACTTCTGCGACCGGACGAGGTGGAGGCTTCGCTCTTGCGGAGTTTGTGTGAGGTGGGAGTCTTTGGACGTTTCGCGGGGAAGGAGGCATGAGACTCGTTGTAGATGGACGAGTCGGGAGTGCTGAAGGAAGTCTGGCTGGGGAAGGTGCGGGGATGGGCTTGTCCTTGCGGTGGTTATCTATGCCGTTGGCTATGAAGGATGGATTTGTGAGTGGTGCAGAGATGGCGGGTGTTGTAGGTGCACCACGGAGACCCTGAGATGATGACCCGACTGCGAGAGGAAAGCGGTTGATGGCAGTCAACTTGTCGTGCAGAACGGAATCAGCCGACAGACGACGTTCCTCCTGTTCCTCCTTGACCGCCTGGCCAGAACTTCCCTTGCTCAAAGGTCTCCGCGTTGTCTGTTCATCGTCGTCAAGGGACCTACGTGACTTCCTCCGAGCAGGAGGTACTTCGGATCGCTCCTCCTCCTCCGCCCCTTCTGCATCCACGTCTTCTCCTTCCTCCTCCTCTTCCGTCTCAGGCACCTCACTCAGCTTCGTCCGTGCGGAGGCCCTACTCCCCCTCGTCCGCTCCGGCTCAACACTGGCGCGTCCCTTTGATGTTGAAGAAGGCTTTGCACGTGCACGCGAAGATGAAGGGGGCTTTGACCTGGACCTCGAGGAGGATTTAACCGCGTTATCAGCCTCGGCGTCTGTCTCGTCTGCGGCAACCGACTGGTTGCGTTTTCGTTTTCCAGTGGTGGCCACTGAACCCGATGCATTTTCCGGTTCCAATGTGCGTGAACGGGAAGAGCGTCTTGTCGAAGTACGCGAACTGTCACAACTCACGTGACTGTCACACCTTCGTCGGTCGAAACGCAACCCGTAAGTTTGTTCCGGCGCTGTCCCCTGAGGCTCCTTCCTCTTTGTCCCCTTGCTGAAGCGCTGCCGGTGACGATCTGAGGAGATTGCCGTAGTTGGCATGGAATTTCTGGAGGAAGGCGATTGTGGCGATCAATCTTGTCAAGGTCGCGTGGCTAGTAAACACGAGAAGAAACCGAGGATGGTAAAGATCAAGATTTACAGCAGACCGCCTTTCCATCTTTGCCGTCCAGAACGCGGATCAAGCCTGGGTACATCTGCTCACTCGCTCAAATTACTCACACCACAGTTCTATAAGAGAAGTTAGAGAACTGTCTTCCACAGGCTAGTAACTACCGGTCTCCGACGACGATCGCACGATCTTGACAGAGTCGGAGCGTACGTTGTCAGAGTCTCGACTGTTGGAGTTGTCGCCCTCGACGAGTAAGTACAGTCCTTACGTGCGTGTTCGTAGTCTACAGGCTGACTTTTCGCCATCGCATCCTCGTTGTGCCCGTCGCTTGCTCACTCTTGTCCTCTCCAACTCACCGTATTTTCCACTCCTGTTCCTTTCTACCCCACTCTGTCTCACTGTTCCCCCCTCCTACAATTGTCCGATCCGACCTCCGTTTCCTCACCATGTGAACGCCATTGTACGATCCCTGTACGATCCGGCATACTAATGCAAGCAACATTCAGACTGACAGCGCTCACGGTTGATTTCTTCCCTCTCTTACCCCACAGGCAATCCGATCACCGCTCACGATTTCGCACCAGTGATAGCAGTGAATCGTGATTTCTATTCGCTCTCTGTCGCCAATAGTCAGCGTATCTGCTAAGTGATAAAGATAAAGAGATAGTCCGCTGACCAGACGTATAATTTTTACTTTTCGAGTTTCATAACTTACCGGAAAGAACTATTCAGGCCAAACTGTTGTTATTGATCGTGACTACCGGCATGACTGCATATATTGCAAGATCTATGCATGTCGAGGAATCATGTTGCTTGTTCGGCGAGTAAGATGGTTCTGCCGCCTGCGAGGTTCATGAAAAAGGGACAGACGAGAAATACCGAAACAAGACGAGAGATACTGACCAATCCTTGACTAATAGGTGGACCGTCTTGCTTCAATCATGATTTTCTAGTCGAGAAAAAACATGATGAAGTTACGACCACAATAACAATAAGGCGTTCCAGGGATAAGGGGAGATATCGATGAAAGCAAGCGGAGGCTAGTGCGCTGTGGGTAGTAACTGCGTGGGAGACTGGGCCCGGGAGTCCTGGACGAGTGCTGCGTGTATACCCTGGATGTTGTCGACGTCGTCTCGTTAGGTAGATTGCCAAAGAAAGAGTCGAACGAACTGAGATGACAGCAAGTTGGAGTACAATTTCTAGAGCCATCTCGTTCAGCGATTTGAGTGCCGTATCAGAGAGCATTGATTGAGAATTGGCCTCGTCCGGGAGAGCGAAGACAACACGGATCTGCAAATTGACATGTTAGGCTGTGAGATGGGCAGGTTTGTTTCAAACAGTACCCGTACAAACATGGGAACGAAACGGAAGGGAAAGACGGTCGTTCATTATTCAATTAACATATGGAATGTATTTTCAAAGAACCGCAGATGCATCTGTCCCTTTGATAACAGGTTCTGTGTCACCCATCGTGACTCGTTTCCGCGGTCCGTATTATAGAAAATCGAACATGACCGGTGGTTCATCTTCAAGATGACTAACGTCGTTGAAGGGAGGAGGGTATGTGACAATGTGCGTGTGTGGCAAGCGCGTGTCAAGTCTGTGCAGACGACGGATGGTGTCCAAGAGTCATTACATTTGGAGCATACAATCGGAAGGATCAACGGACGGGTACGGTGTGGAAGAATTGTCTCTTGAGCACGCCAGTTGAAGTTGGTCTATAACTCGGGGAATCACATTGCTAGCGACCGCAAACGTTATGATATCGCGTCAACCAGGATATTCGATATAGCTCTGTGCAGCGACCGCACTCCTTCGCTAGGTTGTTACCTCCTGAGGAGACAGCGTTTTGGCCACATCGCTAGCGAGCGCATAGACGGCCTCCGCGGCAATAGCCTTCTTTTCGTTCAGCGTAAAGGCACGAAGGGAAGGACTGCAGTGACACGGGAAACCAAAGAAGGCTGTCAAAGAGGCGTGAGATCACGTTTTCGACGAGAAACAATGGACACACCCCAAGGCAGTGCGAAACACGAGGTCGTAATAGACCCGTCAGCTCAAGGTACTCCTCGCGAGTCATTTGCTTGTCTTGTTCCGAGCGATTCTCGTGGTATCTAAATACCAACTCATGTCCAATGTTCGACGTGCCTAGCCAGATGATATTGCGCGCGTCGACATGGCGCTTCTCAGCCTCCAAAGAACACCGACCTGTCAAACAGTCAGCGGAACCCATCGAATGAGACGTTGAAAACGAAACCAGTTCCCATGGCATCAGAAGAGACCAAAAAGCCTTCTGATCCTCAACCTTTTCGATCTCCTGGAGTGCTGTATAAGAGCCCTGTCCAACCTATCAAACAAACATACTCACGTCCAAGACAACTATACATCTCTTTTCCTCGTTCTCGATCAAAAATTCGGCGATCGTACACGAAGATGGTTCCTGTGGATTTACTGTCAACCGCTACTTGCTGTCAGCATGGTAGATGATCTAGCTCACCTCATACGGACTCATAGAATACGATTGCCAGCGCATTATTGACACTCAGATCACGGTGAACCCAGCCAGCTTGGTGCAGATAATCTAGGACTAGTCATCCCATGATCAGTTGTGCATAAAGAGACTAATCTGATAGAGGCACTCACCTTTCTGAGCACCGGATAAACACTACAGATTGCCAACCAAACAAACAACATTTTTGAGAGTCTCTCAAAGAGCATTCGACAATCAGGTATGTGGTGGAGAATATGCGCGATGATATCACCGAATGGTTCGAACACTGCATCTTCATGGTGACTCGATCCGGAAGGCTCGGTCAAGAAAGTCCAACTCGCCTCGCCATCCGAGATTGTCAAAACACCATCGTCTGCCAATACTTCGCTCATTTTGGAGCACTCATCTGGGTTCGGAAGATGGAAGAAGGATTCGACGAAAGTAGAAAATGGAAGCTCGAGGTATCGCTGGAGGTCCTTGAGAATAGCTTTGCGTCCTTCAAACAGCTGTCCCGATTGATATCCACTCTCTGCAACAGTAGGTTGGGCGAGTGGTGTATCTTCGCGTCGAGCACTAGCCATAACGACTCAATAAATCAAGAAGGTGGGATAAGGTGGTGGGACAAGGGATATAAAGTTTTCGAGGCCCGTTGATCGATAGAGTGATAGGGAAACTGATGGTTGTTTCGACCGGTATACCGCTTCTGTTGCAGGTCGGAGAGACTGACGGGCTTGTAAACTGGAGAAGGTGACGAGATGGGTGGAACGGAAAGGACAATGGGTACTGAATGCGAACTGGGAGGAGGCTTCATGGTTTCAAACTGCCAGCATCAACGTCGTGGTCAGCGCTTTAGTGACCGGTCCACGTGAAAATAACGACGAATAGACTGAGGTGAGAATGACGACCGTCTATCTGTGCTGTAGTGAAAGCCCCTTTCAATTGCTCTCCCGCCCGTTGTTCTCGACTGACTGCCTGCTTTAAGCGTGGCAGAGATGGGGAGACCAAGAGAGTATACGGCAATGTTCTGGTTTGGAGCTGCTTGGAGTCGCTAAATGCGAGAACTGGCATTTGCCATGGACCACTGCCATTGTGCGCGGAACTTGAACGTACTTTGCGGTCGCTGAGGTGCGTACTCAATGCCTGGTACGTCTCCTCTACCCCGAAGAATACCTTTCTAGATATCTCTGAGATGATCGCTGGATAGGCGAACCCCGGCATTTGACGGTGCTGCAGGCCCTCCGCCCGGCGACGGGACAACGAGACGGGACGCGTGACGCGCCGCGGAGCACTGCTCCCGCTCACCATGAGGGCCTATCGCTGAGTCCACTATGTACCTCGCCGTATCCATTTCATTTTCCTCACTAAGTTGTCCTATCAACCTACATCCTTCTTCGCAGCTGTTGTCAATAGCACCACTTTGTTGCTAGCTCGTCACGCGTCACCCCGTGCTTTATACATAGTATCTCTACATAAGTATACCATAATGCCCACCGGTGTTTACCCAGAACCATTAAATGTGACCGTATAACGCACCTCCCATGAAAAGATACAGTAGTCACCGCTAAAAATATGATGCCCCATAACCTTCCTGAGTGATATTACAGTATACGCATCTATCTCCTCTTCGTTGTCAGGAATCCCGAACACAGTTATCCTCGGTCAAAGAACTTCAAGTAAAGTCGTCGTTTCGCATCGGGAATCAAGGTTTGAGTCTCGACGGAACCATCCAGGTTCAGTTAGTTCCGAGTCGGATCAGATCGCCGTGAACATGTTCAAAAAATAATAAACATAATGTACATTTGCAGATGATGATATCAAGTAGAGCTTAGTATCTGCCGTTTTCGCGTAGCGTACCGTGGAGAAAGAACAATAATACTTGGAAGACGATACCTAGAGACATGAGGGGTATGTACGCAGTAAGTAGAAGGGAATCCCTTCCACAGGGGAATCTAAAAAAATAAAATAAAGATGGATACAGGGGGTAAACTGTAAAAGGTTGAGAAACCCGAAAACGAAAAACGAAAAACGAAAAGAAATACCATAGAGAAAACAACGGAATTCAAATTTCTTCATCACTTGACATAGCATAGCAATAGCATAGAGACTTAGACTGGCCATATCACCCAGGTGTAACTCGTGCTCGGGCCGGAGCTGGAGGCTCGACGGCGACCCGGAATTTCCGTCAGCGAGAAACTGGCGATCGTTGGCGAGATCTTGCCTGCCCCAGACGAGAGCGAGGACGAATGGGAGTGGGCGTAAACGTGAGCATGGTGTCCCAGTGAGTGTGGCTGTAGAGAGCCATTACTGCCGCCGTTGGAATTACACAGGTTCGGACGACGCTGCTTTGTCGGCGAAGACGGAGCCGGAGATGGAGGATTCGACAACGTCCCCAAACCGATGATCGTACATGGTCTCGGATGTCAGCAGCGACATGTTCTGCGGCAAACTCGGGAACACGGACGACGTCGTGCTCGCGCGCCGCCGACGAGGACGCGGCGTTGCCACTTCTTCAAGCTCCACCACCAGGATTGGCGCAGGCGCTGGAGATCCACGACGGGAAGGTGATGACGAGCGTGACGGGAAACCGGGACCCAGGCTAAGGTCCACGGCGGACATTGCACATCCATTTGTGTTGTGTGCATGCGAAATCGAGCACTGCATCGCTGGTCGACGTGGTACCATTAACGGCGACGGCAAGAGTGCGGATCGATCTTGCGGGGATGACCTAGCAAACGCACCGTGTGGCATTGGTGGTGGCAGCAAGGCGCCAGTAGCGGCGATCCGATGCATCTGCGTGCGCGTGTTGTCAGCTCCCGTATACGGTCTCGCAGCTGGTTATTCTCCTCCCGAAGCGTCCTGGTTGTTTGCTGCGAATAGAACAGCGAAGATAGAAGCGCCTGCATCGCGGCCCGCTGGGAAGAGGACGTGGCGGATATCGACGTTGGCGCGGTAGACCCCGAAAAGGTCGTCCGCGGGGCAGAGAACGTAGGTCTGCCCCAGGTGATGCCGCCTTCCGAGGGCGCCATGACGCGAGAGACGCTACTGCTGCGTCCCCAAGAGGACGTCGAAGCGGCCTCGGAGAACCCCGTTCTCGAAGGGACAATTCGATCATCTCGATCATTGTGAGCACGAAGGGAGGCGTATCTGCCAGCTCCTGATGTATGCGTACTTGATGCATCCCTGTCGCCGTCCAGGAGACCGGCCGCAGCGAACGCCTTCACTGTCCTAGGTCCCAGCCACTCCATCGCAGGAGGTCGGTTAGACAGCGAAGACGAAGGCCGTATCGGAGACGTCGAGCCGGACGGAGACGTCAGTCGGGATTCCTCGACACTCATGCTTCGTCTCCGGTTATAGAACAGATGTGGTCGCCGTCGTTTTTTGACTTCCAATGCAGAACTGACGTCAAGACTGGGACGCGAGTCGGGCTGGCGTGAGGGGTCTGAAGCGGAGCGAGGTACGGATTGGAACGGCATTGCCTTCTGGCTGGTGGACGGTATATGCGCAGGGGTTTCTTCCAGACAAGAACCTCCCAGGGCGTAAGTCGATGACACCTGCCGATTCGATGCGGGGAGGCGAGAAACAGCAAGTCTGTGGGGCTGCATGTCCGACATTGATCCATGGGAACTCGCGGGAGAGGGGGAAGAGTGTGCCTGAGATGACAACGATAACGCTTTTGGGACGGGGCACATAACCCTGAGGGCGTGGACGACCCATCCGAGTCGCTCGCTACAAGTGGTGTGTTTGTGACGGAACGCATGAGACATGGAAGTGAGGAAGGCGGGCCTCGTCCAGGGCTTGTAATGGACAAGGAGGCAGATCGTTTTGAAGACAACGACTGTGCGATAATCCGAGACGTCGGAGGAACGACGGTGTCTAAACGAGAAGAGGTTCGCGGAAGGATGCCATTTTCGCTCACTAGGTGGAACGGAGATGCAGGAACAGGGTGGCTAGGACTTCGCGAATGGGTTCGGGAGGGGACAGATCTGGCAACAGGACTTGAACTTTGAGGTCTGTCCTTGATGCTGTTGGGGCTGAGAAGCTGAGCGAGGCTCAAATCTAGTGTGTCGAAATCAAGGGTAGCATCGAGATCCTCGTCACCACATGGTACATTTACTGGGGTATGGGGATCGGATCTGAGAGTTTCCGCACTTTCTTCCACCACGATGCCATTCACGCCATTCAGCCGTTCACTGGCAGTGGTGGTGTCCTCCTTATTTAAGGCTTGCATCACCTCCGCAGCAAGCTTAGAGGTAGAGAGATCGAAAACAGACGCTGCTCTCGGAGGAGATGGAATCCGACTCCTGTCGGTGTGCTCCAGATCGAAAGGCGACGTGGGCAAACTATCATCTCCGTCTCCATGTGTACCGTCCCCGAGATATGGTATGTGTTTGGATATTCCCGAGTTTTCAGCCTCAATGATGGTCGAGAGATCAGCACCCAAAGGTGGACCAGGCGAAGGTAAAGGTAGGGCTGCGCCACCATCAGAAAAAGTCACTAAAAAGGTCAAGAGGGAAATACCTAGGGTTCACATTCTTCGTTCGTTCGTTCGTCTGAGAGGCTCTTGTCGGGGGAGGGCCTGGAAGTGTCACGACTGCGCTTGCGGGCTATCATCTCTTCCTCAAAATTCTGGCTGGGTCTCGCTATGGCGATGACCGGGATCTGTTCCGGCTCTTGCGGACGAGTAGCCGAATGCTTTCTGTCATGCGCCATACGCCGCAGAGATCCAAAGTTGACAAAGGAAAGCTTGGGTACATTGGAGGGACTGGGGGAAGGTGGGTTTGACGTCTTGACTGGTGCGATGGAACAGACAGTCTAAATTACCTGGTAGTTGGATCCACTCCTTCCAGCGTGGTCTCGGGGGGCGGCGCACCTGGTTCATTGCCCTCGATACGAGGCGGAGGGTTCATAGCCGGGTTCCGCAATGCCGAGGGATCTGCACCATAAGCAAGCAGTGCTTTAAAAATCTCCTGCCTGTGCGCCAGCTTGTCGTTGGTAAGTGTAAACGCCAGAGCAGATTGGGGCCCAACAGAATCGTTTGGGACCTGCCTCCCCATTTTCAAGTACCTGGCGTACTTGGTTCACATCGTCGCTAGCGATAGCGAAAAGCAGAGTGGGCTTGGGCGTAGCGATGGCGTGAACCGGCACTTGGTGTACAAAGGTATAATGTGTCCAGTCACTTGCTCGTTGGGACTGGATGGAATGCGATGTGGTGGAATCACCTTCCTCTTCATCAGTCAGAAGTGATCATGTTCGCAAAAAAAGTAAAAACATACGGTGAAACCAGCAATTGTTACATTGACCGCGTATTGTTCACCATCGACACTCGAACCGATCTGCAAAATTCAGACCAAAATCTTCATTGACGGTAAAGTCGGCGGTTTGGGACGATGTGGGATCCCATAGGTCAGGGTGGCTTCTGCCGTTCTTATCACCGGTTGACAATGGAACAAAGAGGTCGCAGGGTCGAATAAGACGAGAGTGGATGGTACTGATGGACGACACTTACCTAGAACATGAGAGGACGGTTTGAACAATAAGTACTTACACTGAGCTCCACCCTAGTTTCCTGGTTACTGCGCCACAGCATTCCCCTTCTCGCGGACTTGTCGGACCCGGTTCACGGCAGGCTCGTCACCCCAGTCTCGATCTCAGACCTCCCCCAAGCGAACGCCCTCTTTGAAAATGAAAATGCAAAACGAGTGAATGAATTGTCCAAAATGAAATCCGCTACATAAAACAAGAGTAATGAATTGATGATTGATGTCGATGATATGTCGTTCTGCACGGGCCAAACTATATAATAATAAAATATATAGACGGACGGAAGAAAAAAAAAAACAAGAGAAAGGGTAAAAAGAAACGGCAAGCAAACCACCACTCGCGAATATCACGATACGATCTCCTTCTCCTTGCCTTTCCGCGACGGTGGAGGCGCGAGACTCGGGGTGGACACACTTGCCATCCCTCCTCCATTACTCATGGGCGTCCAGGAACCTAACCGTCGCATGCCCTTGAACCCCGTCGGCGACAACGCTCCGTTAGGAGACGATGAAAGCGCGATACGATTAGGCAACTGTGAAGGACTGCCTGGCATCGACTTGTGCGACGCCATCAGCTTGGTCGGCGACGTCTCCAGTCCAGATACCGACTGACTCTAACTTCGGTCTCGCCCTGGCTGGCATCCATAAGGAGGAACTCGACCCACAGACGGGAAAACGACTGGCTCGGATGACACGGTTGAGCAAAAACAAAAACAAAAACAAAACAGAAATAAAAACATCACGTGTCAGACATACCTCTGTTTCGTCCGTCCCAAGTTCTTGCTCTTGCTCGGCGATGTCGTCCCATTAACGCCCCTACCCCAAAATAGCCCGCCTCCTCCCGAAGAGCTAGGAACGGCTACGCCAGCACCGGATGCCGCCCAAGAACTCCTAATCAAACTAGCCTTTTCCCGCTCCGTATCCCCCCATCCAAGAACAGTTCCAAGCAAACCCAACATTTCGAATCGTTTTGGATCGGCGCAAGGGGTGGTCAGAAAGTAAAGTAAAACGTTGGTGACGAGTCGGCGGTCTACGTTGGTCTCGGAAGACGTTTTCCGGAGCCGGCGGAGAGCTTCGATCAGGTGCTCGTTCATTATGGCAGCTATATCGATATTCGGAATGAGCACACATATTGAATGCAAGGAACAGAAAGAGCAGTGCCTTCGTGTCGTAGCTTTCCGATAAGCAATTTTTTTTTCCTTGACCTCTTGCTCCAATTCCGACGTCCGCGACGCACTGTTCTTGTTCTTTTCTAATAAGAGCTGCGCAACGAGTTAGAAACGCGACAGAGAGCATAAAAAGAGGATGCACACCTCGGCATCAAGCGCACGCCGCTTGTACTCTGCCAACGACAGTGTAACCTCGTCGAGCTGCGTCTTGTAATCTCTGACCGCCTGATCCAGGTCATGATCCCTAGCCGAACCAAGTCAACGCTCTACACAACCCACATCCGAACACCCGCATGCATACGCACCCGTCTGAAAATCCTCCAGCACCGACTGCAAATTCGCCGCCGTCTCCCTCGCCGCCTCTAACTCTCTCTCCACTTTCCCTGTTTCTAGCCTCCCATTCCACCTCCACCTCCCGCCTCAACACCTCCGCCACCCCGCGCGCTTCGTCGACCATCGACCGCTCCTGCATCGCCGCATGCTCCCACTCATCCCGCTCGATCCGACACCGCTCCAGCTCCGCCATGGCTTCCCCGGAGCTCCCGCTCGCTCGCAGCGCTCTCGCTCAGGTCCCGATGCCGGACCATATCCAACTCCCGAGACATCCGCTCGTGCTCGGCGTGTGACGCCACCAGTTCAGTCTTGAGCGTCTCCACCGTCGCGCATGCGTCCTCGTGCTCTGCCGTCAATCGCTGGACGCGGAGCTCCCGACGGTCCAGTTCTTCCTGTTCCACATCGTCGTCAGACTTTTTTTTTTTCAAAATGAAAGAGATAGAGGACATACAGCGTCCTGCTTCAGCTTATTCCCCAAAGTCGTCCGCATCGTCGTCAGTTTGGCCAGCAAATTGCGATACTGAGCAGCCAACTCATCCTTCTCAGCGTGTTCGCGCGCTAGCCGGCGTTGCAACCGCTCGATAGGGTCCATGTCCGGGTCTCCTGCATCTCCATCTGCCCCGTCTTGGTCTGGGTCCGGGTCGACATTGTCATTGTGGTGCCTCGCGCCGTTAACATCGACTGCGGACGCGCTCGTGCTCTGATTGCTGTCGGTAGACGAGCGCGTGCCATTTGCCGACAGCGGGGGAGAAAGAACGTGGTGGGGACTGAAAAGACATGGTAGGACTCATAGAGTGAATGGGTGTCACGGATGCACGGAAAAACTTACCGTTGAAGAATTTGGGACGAGTGGTTCCGTACCACAACATTATTATGGTTGTAGTTTGTCGAAACAACGCCAGCTCTACTACTTTGTGGGGACCCCGTCCCGTTTCACAACAGAAGAATACGGTGTTCCTGTGTTCCTTTCAAAACTTCTCATGCCACGGATGATCTGGTTAAAAATATGCAACTTAAGCAAAAACAATGCCTGAGGACATCACAGGACGATATACGCGTTACCTGAGCAAAGATAGAAAGGAGCAGAAAAGAGGTAGACTTGGTCGAACATGAGCGTGGCAGGTGGAATGAGACGATGACTACATACTTGCCCATCTTGCTGTCAGCCTCCTTGCCAGCGCCGCGGGCACGAGGAACGGGTCGAACTAGAAGTTTACTGTGCAACTGACGAGGGCATGGAGACTCTTGTATGGGTGTCCTCGCCGCTGAGGAGCTTGTTGAGTGCAGCTGATAGCGAGTGCAGCGAGCGGTTCTGAGTTCGGGGTGCGCTTGATGAGAGCGGGGGAGATGAGATTGGCGGGGAGTAGTTGAGCTGGCACCGTCACCGTCACCTAGGGGTGGGATCCTGAGGGTGGGAAACGAAAGATGGCGAGAATGGCGTCAACCTTGACGACGTACACGACGCCGCCGGAACTTCTCGGCAGCGACTCAGATCCGAGTTACGTTGTCCTTGAATTCGTCGTTGAAAAGAGAAAAGGGTGGTCGCGTGAGCAACTCGCCCCTTGGTTTCCTCACGTAAAACAGCGTTCGTACCATGACCACACTCCAACTCACCTCGGGCCGCCGGTCCGCCCCAAAGGTGTCCAATTTTCCGTATCAGCACCCTAAATACTGTAGTACGACCGTCTACGAGATCGAGTGGGGGCCAATTCGTCTTGCCGGATCATGGCGGACAACGTGTCCTGGATCGTTTATTGTAATGGAAAACCAACAGCATACCGTGACAATGGGCAATTGCAAACCAAATCAAATACATCATCCATAGCTGGTGTTTCCTCCAGCTCCTCGATGACGAAGTCACAGAGGAACACCTGACCGCTCATTCCGGATTCATTGCCTTCGGTTGATTCACCTGCGAGCGAAGCAGGAACATCCGATGTCTGATTACTCGATCCGCTCGAATTGGCTCGCATCATCTTCATATTACTAAAGGTCAACGTATGTCCTCGTAGACAACCCAAGCCGTCTCGTCCTCTACTTGGGGAAAGTCGTTCAAGTCCAACGATAGCGAATATCGCCCTACAGCGGCATCTGCCAGAGCAGTATGGAGAGAACAGCATTCCGTGAGCTTACCCAGCCTCTTGCCCTAGAGGGAGAGAGAGAGAGAGAGAGAGAGAGAGAGAGAGAGAGAGAGATAAGTTGACTGACGGTGCAACAAAAGCATCCTTACCTTGCTCGCGATCTCCAAGCATTTGATTGAAACATCCAGCA
>JBBPOY010000075.1:0-22681 GCA_038091675.1 Leccinum proliferum | reverse complement strand
AACAGCGTGAGTCACAAAAGTATCGGTGCCATTCTGATTCCAACAGACGACAGATTATAAGCCACGTCTAGTTGGTTTTGGATATTCTTCCCCCATTGGGAATATTCCCGAAGCACTGAACTATCTCCAGAGATCCACTACACGTTCAGGAGGAGCCTTGCGGTGGATTGCGCCCGAGCAGGTCGATCCGGAGGAGTCGTTCACCCGCACCGCTAGGAGCGATATATACTCTTTTGGCTGTATTGCCCTCCAGGTAAGTTCATTCGGCACGAAAACAAGTCCTGTTCTTATATCTGCAGGTATTGACCGGTAAAAAACCGTGGTCGGAAGTTCGAGCGGACGCCGCTGTTGTTGTACGGTTAGTAAGGGGTCAAAGTCCTGGGCGACCGGCGGCATCTCGGGCGATAGATGACTCGCATTGGGATTTCGTTCAATATTGCTGGTTACCGGAAGCGCAGAGACCTGCCACAGGGACAATAATATCCACTATCAAACAGTTTCTGTGTAGTTGTCCACTGTCCCGTTCTCTTTACGATTGGGGGGAGTTCAACTCTTGGCACACTGACTCCGTGGTGGACGAGTCTTCGTCGACTCCGAGCTGGGCACCATTGTTCGGATCCTCACGCGCACGCTTGAATACTCATTTATTACTCGAATCACGACCTCTTCGGCCGTCTCGCGTGATTATCATTGAGTCGTACCGTTACAATCGGTGAGTAGGTTCGCAGAGATCGTCGCAGCTGGGAGTTTGACGTCTGACCACCATAATAGTCATTTTTTCGCGGAATCTATTTTCTTTAAATCAAGGGGTTCTAGTAAAGGTTCCGTTGCTTAAAAGCGTGGCGACCGGTGCATAGAGCCGTGCACGTTCCAACCATCAACCTCCGGCGAGAAACGCACAGCCGCGCTGGACCCTGTGTGACTAACATATAAGCACCCCCACAGAAGACGTTACAGGTCAGACTCCTGGTCGACCTCCCTCCGTCTTCAACTTTCGTTTCTCGTTCGGGGCTGGAACCCTTGTTTGTTTTTTCAACAACTTAGGATGTCATTGTATCATATTACTCCCACGGAGGCCCTCCTCCAAGTTGCCAAGCAGCACCCATTAATGGCTGCGGTTAACAGCGGAGGGGATCGATGGTCGTACGCAGCCCTTTGGGCTCGTATTAGACAGATTGCTGACAAATTTCACAATCTCGACGACACCAGGAATTCAATTGGCCTTCACATGGGGTGGGTTTCTATCACTCTTGACGGATGTGTTTAAATTTTTGATTTGTCTTAGCCTCGAGATTGACTACATTGCTGCGGCCCACGCCATCTGGCTCTCTGGCCGCACCGTCGTCTTTCTTTCTTCGAAATGGACGCCTGATGTCCTCCGGATCGTCCTGGAGCGCGCAAACGTGCGCCTCGTCCTCTTTGGCTTTTTAGAACCTCCAGCTATGTCAGGAGTCCGTGCTGTCTCTACTTTCAGTCTCGCAGAATCTCGACAGCCTCCGAGCGACTTGGTCCCTCCCCCACCTTCAGAAGTCGAGGTAGTTCCCTTGATTTTTTCTGTTACCCCCCCACCAGCGGAAGTACCGGGGTGCCCAAGAGCATCGTTTACCCCATGTGCAGGAGTTTGGAAATGCTTTCGGAGGAGTCGTCCACTCTCCTCCAGCCTATGGATGGCCAGTGGCTTCGCGGCGGAACGGTCAGTTCAGCTTTTTCTTCTCCGAAATGTAACACCGCGGGGCGGGATGCTTACCTTTCTCTTCTGAAATCATAATAGACGTTTTTGCGCCCGCTGTTCGAAATTCGTCGTTTCATGTTCAATCCCTCGATTCATCAACTTCGGTGGCGGATCAATGCACCGCTCTGTACAAGGAACTTGAGTCGGATCAAAACTCGCAGATGCTTCGGGTCCATTTCACGCCGAGCGTCTTCCGCGCTTTCGTCGACTTTTCTCGAATGCGCGCTGGGGAGTCCGTGTCTCGGTTGCCAAAGGGCTTTGATCGCATCTATTGGATGGTTATCGGAGGCGAATCGCTCAGCGTCCGTGATCTCGAGTTGGCACGGGTTGTTTTTCCCGCTGCGACGATCGCCTGTAACTACGCCGTGAGTGTTCTTTTCTTTTCTTCTTGTGAAACAATCTTCTCATGACTGTCTAGTGCTCCGAGATCGGTTTCGCGGGCATTTCCCAAATGTTCATCCGCCCGACCGATGCCATTCCGTCAGTGATTTCGTTTGGGGCTACGCAGGGTTGCACAGACCTCGTCCTCCTCGACAAATCGTTTTCAGTTATCCCCAAGACGGAAGCAGGTGCCACCGGCATCGTCGCGTTCGTCACGCGCCACAGCGCCACCCATTACTTGGCCGACGAAGAGGTGTCCCAACACATGTTCCGCTCGGGGAACAACGGCACAGATATTCTTCTCTACACGGATGACATTGGTTGCATGCAGGCCGACGGCACCATCGCCATTCGCGGACGCAGTTCACGCAACGTCAAGATCAACGGGCTGTTCGTCGACCTGGACTATGTCGAGCGGGCGTTGGCGCCCGCCTTTTCCGATACCGATACCCGTGGCGATGGCGATGGCGATGGCTCGCCGCTCCGAGGCCCGCTCGGCGTGAGGGGCTACAAGCTCGTCAAGTCAAACGCAACAGACAAGATCGTTCTGTTTGCATGCACCGACACCACCGATGCCATGTCCATCCTCAGACACGCACGCGACTGTCTATGCGCGTCCTGCAAATGTGACGAGCTTGCGATGATGATAAGCTCCGTCCGCTGCATTCCGGACATGCCGTTCAACGCGTCGTACAAGATAGATCTCGTGCAGCTGCAGAAGATGGCCGTGGTGCCGAGAGCTGCCGCGCCACGAAAATGGACGACCCTGCCAAGGAGATCTCAACTGAGATTGCGAAGCTGTCCAAATCAGCAATTGGTAACTCTGTTTACATGATTTTAGCCTTTTCCTTTTCCGTAGGAATTCTTTCTTTCAGATCGCCATGTACATATCTCACCAACACTCTTGATGACTCGCATTTGCTTCCATCGTTTAAAAGCCAGAGTCAAGTAAACAGTCGCGAACAGTGTAACTGTGATGTCCCACTTTCGAAGAGGACGAGTGAGGCGATAGTTCAAAACGCGGCGTAAAAGAACTTAGGGATTGTTCAACGTTAAATTTTTATACAAGAGCTTCCATGCTCGAGTCACAGCTGTCGCGGCTACCGCGCTACTGTCGGCCGCCCGATCTCTGCAAGACGAGAGGCGAGAGACAAAGACCCCAAATTTACACAATAGCCAAATGTGAGGCAATGTGCGAGCAGCGAGGGTGATCGAGAAGAAAGACGGAAATCCGACGTTAGCATCAACCAAACATAAAAGATCAAAGTACCCACCGATAGGCGACCGCCATAAATGCACCCAGCTGCTCACGCTACTCCTCTCCCGTCTCCTCATCGACGCGAACGCGAACGTGGACTCAGTAGAGACCAGTGACGATGTTATCGCCGAAACGGAACCACCGAGAAGACAGACATCACCTCGCCGAGCTCGACGTCCCCAGCATAGTTCAACCGGTTCGGCTTGAGTACGACCGTCGACCCATTGGACCCCATGGATCCGTCAGAGTCTCTGTCCCTTGCTAAATCCCGTTCCACATCTCGCTCCCGTCCCCGTTCGCGCTCCAGATCGACAGCCACCACATCCGGCGAAGACGAAGATGACCGAGTCTTTACCTTGACGTTGAGTGATGGCAGGTGCACAATAGAACCATGGGGGGACCGACCCGGATCACGATTTTGTTGTTGATGTTGAAGATCACCAAGATGGTGATGGGAATGACAATGACAATCCCAACGCTCATGTTCCGCGACGACATCGTACGGCGGCAGTACTGCAGGTACTTACGTACCCATCTTGTCGTCTTCATGCAACAACGCGCAGGGGTCCATCCCCATTCCCATCTCCGGAACCGACCTGGTCGTGTGTATCACAGCGGCCTCCATGTCCATCCACTTAGCCGGCCTGCCCTCTCCCGCTTCCACCATCGTCAAATTCGTTCTCCATCAGCTGGCACGATCGTATATGCAGTCAACATGAACCACATGAGAGAGCGTCGTCTCGACGGCACAGTCCTCTTTCGAGCGTCTGCGGGTGGCATGCTCGAGCCTTTCGCTCGCCCAGACCTTTTCATAACCGACGCAGATCGCGCAAACGTCACAACAAGTCGAAGAAAAGACCGTGATAGGCTGCCATGATCGGTGCGCATCGTTCTTGTCCCCTTTCACTCCCGAGTACCTCATTTTCTGTCTTCCAGACGCCATCGGTGCTACCTTCAAGTTGTCATCCAGATGCTCTCTTCTGTTTCCCTGTGACGGCGGCCCCCGCTTACTCGAGTTGCTCGTCCTCCAAGACCAACACTGGAAATATGCAGACTTCCGCTATCCTATCTGCCTTTAATCTCGCAACGGACGTGAAATGCTGACATTCGTCCGCTGTCGCGATTTCCCTCGCCCTCGCCCTCCACCTCACCCCTCCCCATCCTCATCCAAAGACGCTAACACAACGATGGCGATGACGACATGACGACGACGACGACCGCCCTCGCCCTGTCTGCCTAGTCTCCGTCACCAGAGTGCCCGTCCCCGTCCCCGTCCCCCTGGCAACGTGCAGAAGCGATCACACAACGCGCGCGATTGTGTGCGTTATGCAGTTGCTCCTGCACGCCGCCCTCGCGATCTTTTGGGTTACATATCTGCACCATACCCTAAATTGAACATGCTTGATCATACATTTCTTGGAGAAGCGTATCAGGACGATGATCGTTTTGTGCATCCTTCTTCTCTCAATGCATGGTATGTTTATCATTTTATTTCCAGTCTCGTCACTCAGCCACCGTGTTTTAAAAGATGTAATCAATGTTGCGGCTCTCCATCAGCAAATCACCTTGTGCTATGGAGCTCTGTCAAGCTCTGGCAATCGGCCATAGTGCTGTAGTCAGGTCCAGATTGGACAGTCTCTCCAAGCAACCATTCTACTATGAATTGCTATGGGACTTGATCTCCCATATCACTAAGTCCTGTTTGCCAGCCCTTTATAATTCTGGCAATGTTGACTCATACTTTAGATAAAGGCATTCCTAATCAGTTACTCTCGAATCATTCCAAATTAATTTCCTCTCGACTCATTGCTAATCATCCATATTTTTGCCCCACTCGCGACAGATCAACATTGTCACAAACACAAAATCACGATTGGTAATCAAGAAAAAAACGCCGATACAAAACTCTGATGAAACGCCGATACAAAACACTATGGGTAGCAATAGGAAACACGAAACGACTTGAAAAAACAACGAAACGACTTGAAAAAACAGCCATCAAATCAATCTAAGACTGCACGGAGATGGTCATGGCGCTGCACATTCGTGTCGACTTGTTGCAGTGAAGCCCTATGTCAACTCTGTCAACTGATTGAATATAAACGACGAGAAAATTTACCAGGCTTCCTCGGCCCACGCGACGAGCTGCTGCTCGAGTCTCGGTCCATGGTAAGCGTTGTTAAGGACCTCACCCACAATCGACAGTAAGCCTCGGTAAATTGACGAATAAGCCTTCCCCGAAAAGTGCGGCATGGATTTAGACGAGCCATTTTGGGCGAAACCGTCGAGGGCGCAATTACACTGAAAATGGCTCGTTAGCATCAGATAAATCTAGATGTACTACTCGATATATACCGCTGCCGCGACAAGGACCAAACAAGGAATTGGAATCGTTTGACGGAAGAGGTCGGGCCGTTTATCTGCGACACGATAACTGCCGAGGTAAAAAAACTCCGTGATTGCGTGTTGCAGAGCTGGGTGCGCAAAGTTTTTCGTCTTTCCCTTCGAGAAAATGCCGCGATGTTTAAGTCGACTTAGAGACGGAAGCTAGCCACTTACATTTTCATCAAGACCGTCGCGTAAAAAGAGAGATCCGGATAGCAGAGTTGTGGCCGTAGTCTTGACCCATTGTACTCGGCCTTGAGTTGGGATGTTCGAAGGTGGATTTAGTCCGTAGGCCGTTGGCGCGACATCAAGAACGACTGTTTTTAACTCGGAGCGCCACGTCGATATATCCGCAAGGAGCTAGGCACATTGTCAGTACGACCGTCAAAGTAGGTACATACGTACATACGAGGGAAGCCATGTGGATTTTATTTTCGGGCCAATGTCCTACGAGAACGTTATAACTCGACCTGCATTGTTTGTTGGTTATTGCTTACCAGGCTCAAATTTTGTACCACGTTCCGTCCACTCTACAACGCTTGCAAGAAGACTGTCCGTAACGGATCCTTTGAGGTCACGAGACTTGGAAGGAAATGGATTCTGAAGCATGTGAGCGATTCGACAATGTCGCTTGGCGTCTTCCAGGAAGTCCTTCCACACAGGCGGATAAAACGCGAGCGTGTCGGGAGAGATTGGGTCATCCTTTGACTTCTTCGAGTTCCGCGGCGCACGCGCGCGAGGCTCGACCGAGATCGTTTGCACCGGGATTTCATTGAGCGCGATAGGTCGATCACCTTCTTCATTCACATCATGCCATGACACGAGTTGAACGGGATCTGGCGCAGATGGACGGCCATTGGTCCGGTGGTGATGGTCAAGGACATCGACCGAGTCACCGCGAGTATCAACCTGGAGAACGAGTGAGAGATGTTGATTAGGAACATAAGACAGCCTACCCGTGTGTTGCTTGACTGCCGAACAACCTGTGGAGCCTGAAAATGGTGAGGAATGTGTAGATCGAACCATGGAATGCCTTACCTGGTGTTGCGCATTGCTTCGCTCCCGACGCAGATTCACATCATTACCACGAGTAACGAGCTAGAAGATCCATGAGCAACAGTGATCGTGAACCACCGAAGCATACCTCGGATTCTGCAACACTCGACTGCCGACCCAGAACAAACTGCCCGCTCGGATTAATACCGCGCTGAAAAATCGTGAGATGTGTTGATCAAACTGTGAAACATCTTACCTGGAATTGTGCATTGCTTCGCTCCCGACGCATGTTTGCATCATTACCGTGTGTACCGGGCTAGGAGATCCATGAGCGATAGTGATTGTGAGCTATGGAAACATACCTCGGATTCCGCAATGCTCGACTCCCGACTCGTATGAAACTGCTGGTTTAAATTAATGCCCTGAGTGGCGACCTGGGGAATCCATGAGCGATAGCGATCGTGAACCGTCGACGCGTACCTGGGATTGTACTGACAACACACTGTTCGGCTGCCGCAGGGCCTCCATGGCAGCATCTTCGGCTTCATCGCGTGAATGTTCGAATTCTTGTTCAACCGGGAGCGAGTTGTGACGGATTGAATCCCGAGGGCGATGATCTTGGGAGAAACCTAAAAATACGGTTAGTTGATGCTTCAGGTGGTTGGAAGTCCTACCAGGATGTGCAGTTTGTCGCCGATGTGTCGTACCCCAACCGTCCGCTTCACCATCCTCTTCGTTACCGTCTTCATCCTCTTCGTCCCCATTGGAATCTTCCCGATCATTCTCGTCTTGTGTATCACAGTCAGTTGCCTCGGCGGTTGAGCCAAAGTTGTCGAGATTGAGCCTTTTGGACCGCGAAGTAGGAACGTTTGAGGAATGGGTCCGAGAAGCGGAAAGAAGCGCGGGATCGATCTGATGGTCGCTGATCTCCGTGCGGACTCTCTGAAAGGCAGCATTACCGTAGAATGACTCTGAATTGTGTGACTCATCGTCTAGGATACTAGGTATCACCGCCATAGACGGCTGTCTCGAAAGAGCGCCGCGAGACGCCACTGGATGGACTGAACGTGGTGCACCTTGAGGTACACTTGTCGCTGCGTACTCTGGACGTGGTTGGAGGAGTGGCGGATTAGCAGTGGGAGAAGGCGCGTAAAAACCGAAGCGATCCGAATCTGAAGCGCGTTGATGGAAAACAGGCGCAGGAGCCGGAACCGACTGATATGGCGGCGGCGGCAGATTACACTGAAAGGTACTGAGCCCATTTTTGGGTAGTCTGCTCCAGGAAACAACAACTCACCCCTTTCTCGCGTCGACCTTTCTGAGTTTTCTCCGGAGCGCAGGGATTATCAGCAGCGTCGTCAGGCAGGTCAGTCGCTTTGCGAGGTCTCTTGGACTGCAGTCCAAGCGCTGACCCGATTTTTTCTAACTGTAAAACCCTTCCTCCAGATCCTGCACCTGACCGACCCGATCGACGACGTCGTGAGGCTTCATCTGCCATGGCCTGGCTCGGCGAATCTTCGGTTTCGGGTGCGTCGTTCTTGGAACGTTTAGTATGGCCTGAACCTGCGTCGCCTTCATCGCCGTCAGCACGGCGTCGAGCCTTCTTTTTAGGAGAGCCTAAGGTGGACATATTGCGCTGAGAACGAGCCATTACAAGAGAATGGATAGAGGAATCGGGAAGGTGGGAGTCGATAGAGGAGTCGGGAAGGTGGGACGAGGGGAGGCGGCGTGCACAGTGTCTTGCCTTCGAGCATGAGCTCTATTTAAGGTCCCTGCTAGCAGGCCGCATCAGCCGGGGGTAAATGTAGGTAAACACGTACCGGCTAGACAGTAGCTCTCGCAATTGTACATATTCATATGATGTGGACCGTTCATTGAAGTTGGATGGAGTCAAAACGAGTCAGAATATTTTAGAGCCGACGGTAACAAAACACGCGCAAGGTACTAGGTAATATAGAGGTGAATATGAAGTGTAGCGGTACAGCCTGGGAAATTCTGTTTAAAAAAGGTTAAGGCTACACGACGTTGTCAAAAACGTTTATTAGGAACAGGGCCTCAGGTTGTCCAAGTGTCTTGCCTTCGAGCATGAGCTCTATTCTGCTAGCAGGCCGCATCAGCCGGGGGTAAATGTAGGTAAACACGTACCGGCTACTAGACAGTAGCTCTCGCAATTGTACATATTCATTGGACCCGTTCATTGAAGTTGGAGTCAAAACGAGTCAGAATATTTTAGAGCCGACGGTAACAAAACACGCGCAAGGTAGTACTACTAGGTAATACAATTCATTGAAGTTGGAGTCAAAACGAGTCAGAATATTTTAGAGCCGACGGTAACAAAACACGCGCAAGGTAGTACTAGGTAATACAGAGGTGAATATGAAGCGTAGCGGTACAGCCTGGGAAATTCTGTTTGAAAAAGGTTAAGGCTACACGTGTCGAAAACGTTTATTAGGAACAGGCGGGTTGTCCAAGCTTCGGACGTTTTCGGAAAGGCGCTTTTCCGACGTCGACGGCTCGAGATCGGACGTCGGCTCGAGATCAGACGTCGGCTCGAGAGATGTCAATGAGTCGGGGGAACTCGGTGACGGTGGTTCGGAAGGCGTCTCGGAAATCGTGAACAGACTTCTATGGTCACTGATCAGATCTTGGAAGATCAGTGCCATTTCCGGTGGTTTTTCCTCTGGGGGAGAGGCTAGGTACCGGTCGAAGATGGGAAGGACGTCGGAGAAGGTTACTGATGCCCCTGGGAAAATATTCTTTACAACCTCCTTCCGCCAATCCTTCACGAAATCAAACAAATCTTCGAAATACGGTGATACTTGGCTCTTAAGATTGTCCTCCCGGGTAGACGTGAAGAGGAAAGAGACCTTAGAATCGGCGGCACCTCCGAGCCCGTCGACTCCGCCGGCCCAACGATCAAGGATCGTCTTTTCGCCGTTTTTCAATGAGCGCTTGTGGCCGAGGGGGCCATCGTATTGGATGATGATCCAAATAAAGACGTAGAACAGAGATTCTAAGTCGTCGGCGTGGGTGTGAGTTACGGTACTGTTGTCATCCACATAATGATTTGTCGTGGAAGCGCTTTTGCGAATCGGGATTTCCAAGGACCGATTGGTGTTGGTAATTCGTTCGACTTGAAAGAGGAGATTCGTCGACATGAAAGGAACTGTTCCCTAATACACAACTAAGATTCAGAATTAATTACGTTCATGCACATCCTACTTACTGTACCACCCAAACTATACAGATTCATATCGTTAACATCGACACCGAACTCCCAGTCGAGGAGAAGCCCGCGCGACGAGCCGTCGGCCAAATCCTCGATGGCCATATTGTTCAGACTGCAATCGCGGTGCAGGATACCCTCTTCGGCGGCTTGTTCCAACACTGTTAGTAGAAAATCGAATTAATTAGTTTGCACACGAGTTGAGATACAAAAATGTATCGTACCTCTGATGATGTCCCTCGTGCACGAGACGAGCTCTTGTTTCGACTTGAACATCGTCAGCGGTCTTGCGTGCGGAGCCATTACGAGCCGCAGGTGTGTCCTTTGTGCTTTCATGTATCTTTGCCATTGCGTCGCTCGGTATCGCTCCGTGCTGTCGGCCTCCTCGTCTGCTTGGACAACCATGTATCCGTGCAACTTGGGGACACCGTCGATATGGCGCAGGCGATTCATGATGAAAATCTCGTTGAAGAGATCGCGAGTTGGTGTTTTCCGGACCCATTGATCCTTGACGACATAGGATACACCTTTGTGACGGGCAAGATAACAAACGGTGCCCCTTCCCAAGAAACTGGGACTCGAGAACAAGATGTCGACGAGTTCGTAGAGCGTACCGCCAATCATCATCGTCCCGATCCCTGCAATGTGTTTGGGGAGGAGGGGTTGGCTGTGAGCCAGTGATAGATCGGGATCGTTAGGAGGGTGAAGGGATGGGATAGATACCCTCCGAGTCAAGAAAGATAGTCGTCCGCGTTGTTCGACTGATGGAGGGGAGATCTCCATCGAGAGATCGAAGCCGAGGCAGCCACGACACCCGAAGGTGAGTGCGCAGAGCACGTAGAGGAAGCGGTCGGGATGTTGATGAATATTGAAGGGGGGGGAGACGACACCGCCGGAACGGTCGTAGAAGTGAAGGCGCAGACTGTCGTTAGCGATGGACAGTCCCAGGACGAACCGCCTCCAAGGCTGTTCGACGAGCATAATGTATGCTTTCGTGTCCATCGTTTTCCCGAGGCGTCCTGCGGGCTGATATGCTTCGCGGGAATACTCGCCGATTACCTTCGGACTCAGCCAGGTAACTTCGTCCATCGACGTAATTGCCTTGTCGACCAGGACAAGGTCCGGCTTGCGGCAATATTCGGATCCGGGTAAGACCTTCTGACTCCAATCTCCCATCCAGTGACGCAGAATCCTTGACTCTGCAGCCCCACCTCCACTCGTTTCCAACCATTTCTTGTCGACGGCGACGGCTATAGTGTTGAAGAAGAGCGCGAGTTGTTGTTCGGTGCTGAGGTTGTCGGCGGGCTGAGCAGGTGACTCGGATGTGCCAGTGGTGGCGAGCGGCGTAGACAAAGTGGTTCGGAGGAGTGGCCAGCGCCAGCGCTTTTCGATAGTGTCGTATAGCTGGAAAGGCGTGCCAGAGTTCGGAGGCTGTGGTAACTCTTCCCGTATGTACTGCGGGAGTGTGTCCCACGGGACCGTAAGCTCGCCTGCGGAAATGGATTCGAATTGTTTGGAGAACGATGCGAATATAAGCTCGATTGTGTGCCCAAGCGCGAATGTCGGTGTAGCCTGATCGTTGGGGCTGTCGTGGATCACGGCGAGTGGTGTAGCCTGATCTTTTGTGTTGAGATTGCTCTCGTGAATTATGCTACCGGCGAGCTCCAAAGAAGTGAGCACATCCATCTCGGAAACTGTTCGGCCGTCTCTCGGGGGGGGATGGGATCCAAGAGACTTGTAAACAACGTCTGTTGTCATATACTTGACATTCCGCGATGACATTTGATGTCAAATCGTCTGAAACGTAGTAGGCTACGTAGGCTTCAAGTTGGGGGAGTGTGTGGCGCACTGAGTCCGCAGTCGTCTCCTCCCATCATTCCCCTACTAGTAAAGTCACGGTAGTTTACATGATGGCAGGCAAAGCATATAAAAGTATAAACAACGACAAACTGAATATAGAATTACTGTGACAGGCATAGATGCAGATACTTATCAAAGTACTTGTTAAGATAGAACTCCGTAGAGTGTTCGAAGGAATTGTACGCCGTCAACCGTGAATCTGCGGATGGTCCAAACCGTGGAATGAGGTGGGCAAACGCCCGTACTTGACTCAGCGGAACCACGTCCCCGATGCGTTGGCCATTAGTTCTCTTGGCACGCTTGAGGATCTGAAGTTGAGATGCAGCATCACTGCCAAATGGATCAAATCGTTCGACATAAACGAGGAACTTATCCTCCCATGGCCATTCAGCTCCAGTCTTGCCCAATGGACGCATTATACATCGTATTTGACCCACAATATGCCCTGAAAATGTGACTATAAGCAAACAAGAAGAAGAGGAAAGAATGATACGTCACCATTCAACCCACTGCGAGGCCAATCAGCACCTGCTTCGACGTTGATGATAGAAGCATCATAACGACCCAGAGGCCATTTGTCGTTTGGAGGGGATGCGAACAACGTTTGAGCAGGAGCGATGTCCTGGTTGTGTAACGGAATGTTCTGGATTCGTACCTTGACCCACATCTGCATGTCGCTAAACGGTAGCGCTGCGGTGTGAGAGGCGCGACGCTGCCCTTTGATGGTGTGAACAACGGGGCGGTGGTGGGCCCTATCGCGCGCGAGATAATCTGCAATAGCGGCGCGCAAGTCCGGGAGTGCAAATCGTTCGGCAGCTTCATCCACACTGATGCGTCGTATGAAAGGATCGTAGCCGAGGTGGATAGCCGTAGTTCCGACGCAGAACGTACGGAGGGGAAGAGGGACGGTTCCCGGCCTTTGATCGCGGAGACGTGATGCTAGCACAAAGTAATTTGTTGCGGGACGAGATAAGAATGTGGTGGGATTGAAGTGGTCCTGCTCGCCTGTCCCCTCGTCACCGTCCAAGTCTTCGTCTTCCTCATCACCTTCAACGAGCTCTGCGGGATCTCGCGACAAATCAAACTCCTTCCTGCGTAGCGTCGTAGCAAGTTCGAAGGTGCGACATTTTTCGGCTCGGTCCAGATAACGACATATCTGCGGGTCGTAATTGTTGTTGTTGCTGGCGCTTGCGGGAGTTTTGATTTCGGAGACATGCGCGTGCTCCGTAATATCCGCGGACCACTGGATAGTAACTCCAAGTCGTTTGATACTAGGTACGAAGCTTTGCATCAACTCCAATTTCGGTATATACCAATTATCAATGACTTTGTTCCCCTTTCCGAGTCGTCCTCCATTGTCAAGAATCGCTTGTTTATTTGCATGAAACGTATCTAACGCAGAGGAGATAAGCTGGATGTCATCAGTGTCGATGCGGTAAGCCTGAACCCGATATCGAAACTCCATCAGTGCGCGAATAGCGGTGACGAACGGAGCAGGGGCAGCGCCAGCGATGATTCCAACGATGTAGCGTTGGATATCGCGATGTACCCGCCCGGTAACTTGCTTCAACTTCGAAAATCCGTCCTTGAAGTGGCGAAGACCGGCTGTAGGCTGGATGACTGAGATCCGAAAGTCGAGTTCCAGGTGCCCGACAACGTTCAGGCACCACTTGACGTCATGGTCCCAGAATTCCTTGTGTAAGTGGTGGAGGAGCTCGGGGGAAAGAAAGGAGTGGGGGCACGACAACGGAAAGTCCCGGAAGAAGGGGTCGCTAACACCGTTCAAACGGAATCGTTGTGCTTCGCGGAAGAATGCCTGTAGGTCAGAGGGATCAGCTTTGGACTTCGCAACTTGGAGTTGCGCGATAGTGGTCGAGCCAGTCCTTGGTTCGTGGCGAAAAGGATCTCCGAACTGTCTGTACATCGCCATGGTGACCGGCGACGTCTTTCCCCCGACACACGCGAGCATTGCTGCCTCGGGAGTATCCACGATGTAACTTGCAACCGGAGTAAAACAATAACGCGTATTGCCGCCGGGATCCGGTAACATGACGCCGTGCTCGGCGGCCTGCTTAATCGGCTGGAGGACAATATCCAAGCAGTGGTGGATTAGTCGATCCTCTAATAAGCCGCGCATGCGCTTGTTCTTGTGCACGAACTTTGGGGTGGGCAAAAGAGCCGTAAGCATGAATGAATTTGAGGACAACTTGAGACGGGCGGACATCTTGATATTAGCAAGACTAATTAGGAGGGGGTGGGCGACTCTACCGCCGCACAGAGTGGTGATGTTCGTCTTGTCCGAGGAAAGGATCACACCGAGGAGGGTTGCCCCTGCGGGAAGCTTTTGCTACGAAACATCGATGAGTTTCTTCGACTGTTTGTGACGAAGAACGTACCTGCTTATCCCAAGCATCATCGCCTGTCATCCACTCAGTATAGATACGATTGTTCCTTTCAGGAGTTGTGTATGCACGTCGAGGAGTCCAGTCGAGGTGACCTTGGAACAATGGATGGTTCAGAAGCCAGGCAATGCACTCCAACGCGTCGCGCCAATAGAGGTAGACACGTTGTTTGGTGGGATGCGAAGTCTTGATCTCGATTGAACGCCATCGGGGACCCCCAGGGAGAAGCTCTGCTCGGCCACGAAGTTCTTTGGCAGTGGAAAATGATAACTGAAGTGTTCGTATCTTGTTTCTAATAAGTACTCTGACGCTGACATCGAAGCCAAACACAACGTACCTTTGACAACTTAAGAAAAGCATCAATCGCCCTCATACTCAATCCCGAACGAAGCAGCCACAAGGCCAATTCCCACTCCTCGCGGGATGCAAAAGGGTAATAGATGTTAGTGGAGCGATACCCGCTGAACCGGTCTGCTTCAAACCTATCCATGAAAGTAGGTCCGGATGTGTAAATTCTTGCTGCCCCCGGAAACAGGTCGTAAGTCTCCTGCGAGCCCACTGGAAATGGCTCGGCAGAGTAGCGAGGGGGTTCGACTTCATGAGCGGTATGATCGGCATCGACATCCATTTCGGTTGGATCTTCTGGAAAGGCCAAGGGGTTAGAGGGTGGGCTCGGCGGGGTGGAACGACGAGAAGAGCTAGGGAGGATACTGTCACGGAGGGAGACGAGGTTGTCGACCCACATGTTGCAGCCAGAAGTAGGCTGGCTCATGTGGTTCGCGACGGCGGAGTCGTCCTTGAACCCACCTTTCCCGCAGTTTGGGCAGCGAGGCATGGAACCGAACGAGCGAAACTAGAATGGAGAGGTAAAAAAGGGTAAATGAGTCTTGCCGACGTCACATCAATACATACCGTCAGCATCACTGATCTGAATCCAGGTTCGGTTCGAACTTGAGTAATAGGCACGACACGCGGGGTTAACCGGTTATGGCTTACCTGTCGCTCGAGCCGCAACGCTGGCAAGTCTCTTGAAGGCTGTTGACAAGCCTCGCCGAGGCCCCACTCATCAAGACCAATTTCTCCTCTGCGTTACCTCAAATCATGCTACCCTATCCGACGCCAACTACTGGGACGTTTTCAAGAACGTCGGCGCCCAACTATCCCGTCCATCCTCTCTTCCAAAATTTTACGGACTCTCTCAGAGCTGGGATCAATACCGTCGCCGGTCACGTAGTTCACAATTCGGAGCCCAAAGCCGAGTTGCTGGAACCGCTACATCGTATCCTTGCCTCGTGTGTTCGTTTTCCCACTCTGTAGACCAATGCACCATATTTACTGATCACATTACCGCAGCATACCTCTGCCCTCGTCGATGATGAAGCATTCGTTGTACTCGACGTGGCACGGGCACGGAGGGAGGTTTGCCGCGCTGAGCAAGCATTAGCCAAGTCCCTTGCGGATGAACACGCAGCCGTTTCCCAACTATATCGGCTCCAAGCTCAGAGTTTGGACAATGTACTGCACCCTCTGGAAATTGACGTCGGAATGGTCCTTGCGGCAATGAGGCGCCACGGAATAGATGAACAGGGTCCTGGTTTCAACTCCAAACGGTTGTCCGATCCTCAGGAAACTAGTTCTGAGGTGCAAATTGATACGGACGGTATGTCGGTCGAACACTTTCATCCAGTTTCTTGTCGTCTTAGGGTGGTTTTCCTTCTATTAGGCACGATCACCAAGAGCGTAGGGGATCGTCTATTACATATTCGTTTGGATTAAAACTGTATCGTTCTCGATCATCCTATGCTCACAATGTTTTCACTAGTATGTGCCCCACATTGTTCACTACATGATATGTAATATGCTAGAATTGATATATGTATTATGTTCGTCTTAATATGTGTGAGCAGGGCCGCGTGACTTTGTCCGAATGATTGGACTGTTTCGAAGGCTCGAGCTGTTGGCGGCGAATGTAAAGGAAAATGATTGGCACGTTTAAGCTAGGTTTTGCACGGGTATAACTCGGGGTAGGAACCACACCCGCTCGTACCTGGCACTCGGAGGGATATGTCACTTGTGTCTGGAGTCCATCTTTGACGTACTTGAACGAGTTGCTCTCTATCGATTCGTCTACCACCTCCTTCTCCCACTGGCGATACTACCATCTGAATCCTGTTCTCTCACTAGCCACCAACCTCGATACGGCTCTCGCAGGCAAACCGGCCCAACCCTTCAATGATCTTCCTGGCTCCGTCTGCATGACCCAAGAATTACACTTTCGATACAGCGACGACAGGCATCCCAGAGCAAACCAATATCTCCGCAGCTACTGCGTCAGAAAGGGTCAACATAGCGAGGTGTGGGTGTGTTGGGACCTCGCAAATAATCGGCGCGAGGTGGTCAGTCCGACTCGTCCATCTCTGCGTCCCCTCATACACCTCTAACCGACAAGCTTGGTGGTCTTGAGCAAAGATACGCAAGAAATCGCTATCATGAAGAAGTGTCGGCACGGTCACATCGTTCGTCTCCTCGAATCTATATGGGTAAGCACCCGTCTCGCCAGATTCCGGTGCACTTTCCCTCCCTATCTGCTTCCTGACCCCGCGCCATAGGCGAGTGTCTCAACCGAGGAGTGCCGGCGAGTTCGCGATGTTATTCTCGGTCTGGAGTATTGTGCGTGGTCTTTTTCGTTCTGCGTAGTCCTATCTGACACCTTTCTCCCGTTTCGATTGTTTAGTACATTATCAGGGAATCATTCATCGTGACACAAAACCGGCGAATCTCTCTCTCTGACCGCAGACCGTTAAATGGTCAAGATTACAGCCTGAGATTTCGGGGTCTCTCACTTTTGTTATGCCCCGCGCTTGGCTGCTGCTGGACCAGGTCAGGTCGCACTCGACGACCCAAATGACCCGATCCTTTTGGACGATTCAGACTTGTCGAAACGCGCTGGCACTCGCAAGTACCGAATTGTCACCAATAATCCCGGCTTCTGCTACTATCACCATCCTGTATTCCAATAAATTGGCCACCCACATCAATTCGTCTTCCACTATCAAGGGTTCGCCCAACATTCCCCACCGCCAACCCGTCACGAAAGCCACCGACGTCTGGGCCCTCGGCGTTACTCTGTAGTGCCTCTTATTTGGACATATCCCAGTTCGATGAAGCGATCATAAACCAACAGGAGGCAGAGGTCCGCACCAGATACACGAAGGTTGGATAGTCATGAATCTTGACAAGTTCCTTCAGAAGGATGCCAGAAGGCGTATCACGCTCGATGATGCCAAGGTGAATGGGTTTGGTTCTTTGACGGAGCAATGTACTGATGCTTGCTTTAGCGTTACCCTTGGTTTCTGAACGACATCTTGAAGCCGAATGAGTGGCTCGACCAGACGTCACCAAGCAAAAATGACATGGTTATGGTCACCCAGAATGAGACCCGAACGGCGATGACGACGGCAAGATTCACCTGGGGCTGGCACAAGCGACTCACCAACCGTATTCCCTCTCTCTTTCGTACTGTTCGCACACATCGTCCCGCCATGTCGAGCGTTCAAAATGACGGCGAGGACAGCGCCAACGACGCCCATTCCCTTCTCGGTCTTGTGAGACACAAACACTGCTACACCATGACATTTCGCGAACCCGGAGATGCGTGAGATGCAGAGGCCAAGGACTACTCGTTCGGTCTACACAATGGCTCGAATAACGAATCGGAGACGGGAGAAGTCGATCGATATCAAACGATGGGCACGTTCAGCCGCAAACGCTTCTTCTCAAGACCCCAACTCGAATTCGAGCGCGTTCGCAGCTTCTCGGCGTGGTTCTAAGACACTTGTTCCACCCAGCCCATCATTATAATGGTGATTCCTCGCGTTCAACGGCCTCTCAGAGTCGGCCGAATTCGAGTCGTGGAAAAGACATTTCAAGTACCTCGTTACCAAATGATGAGTGTTGCCGCCATCTCTTTTCCTTCTCTTCAATGTGGCGCGCCCAGTCAAGCCAAAGAACTGCTTCCCAGGCTTCTTCCCCCCTCGATTCATCGTCGGGTGTATCGATCTTCCAGGATAATACTCTGAAACCTAGGCCGTCCATGGATAAAAGGCGAGGAGAAGCGACGAGGTGCTACGTCATCATGGAACAGGATCCTCGCGGCGCGTCCACCATAATGACGACGCTCTCACCGCTGCACGACGCGCATCAAGCTGGGGCCAGCCGGTCAACTATGTGGAAGACGTGACAAGTCTCGACTCCGGCGAACAAGACGGCATCGATGACGATGCAATGTTCCTGGGAGCTAGTGGTGTCGACTCAGAGCACACAACCCCGGTGTCGAGCACACAACCCCGGTGTCGAACCTTCCCCTCGGTCTCAACCAAGCGACAGAAGTTATCAACCACGTTCCGGTGTCCTACGTCACCCAACCAGAACGACTGCAGCCATCTGTACACATATGCTGTGATGCATCCCCTTACGATTCCGCGCCCGCAGCCACTACCAGCCCTAATCCCCTTTAGCACGTCTCGTACGAGTTGGACCTTTACCATACCAACGAGTACGACGATCTTGAGCTTCTTCCGTGACACCCCTAGGAGCAAGAACGCGAGGCCTTAGGCGCCAACGTCAGCCAGATGTACGAGGATGATGACGAAGAAAGCGACGAGGAAACGGTCCCGATCGAGTTCAAGCGACGTCGACCATCGGTGTCAGTTGCAGCTATATCTCCATCGTTCGAGAGATCGGATGATGGCAACGATGGACGGAACAGATGAAGAGTGCTCCGAGTCCTCGTTGGTTATCCGCTGTGACGGATATTGATCCCCTCTGTGTGGCTATTTGCGACTTACAGTTTGCCCCGATGTTCGATTTCCGCCTGGCGGGTCCTGCCAGTGGGTATGTGGTGGAAAACGAGAAAAAAAAGACACCCGTGGGTATACTCAATCCGAGTCTGAACGTTCTGAACGACGACGACAACAACGCGACGCAACAACGACTCGGACGACGCACAACTCGGCAGGGCACTCCATTTCCATCTCTCCGCAACGGCGGCAATCCTCCTCTGGCCCTTTCCCTCTCGTCCCCCTCATGTAAAGACGACAAGGTCATCCCCACCTCTCCCACTTCTCCCTCTCCCTCTCTCTTCTCCCCGTCAATGACGACGATGTCTCCCTCCCTCTACCACTTCTCCTGTGCACATGCCGTCACGGAGAACGCGATACACGAAAGACGACAATGACGCCGCTCCCTCCCTCCTTCTCCCTCTCCCACTCCTACTCACACGTCGTCACAGGGATGTGCTACGACGTGAGAGATGACAGGATCACGACAATGAGTCGACAATGGCGATGCGAGACAAGGAAGACCCATGCCACAACGACATGTTATCCCCCTCCGACCCATTGCTCTGCTGTACACCCACGACTCGGAGGTGAACGCGACCGTGTCGACCGACGACAACGACCATGACGACAACAATGTGTCGAGGAGACGACGACGCAACATCGACGTGACGACGAGTATCGACGCGGACGACGCGATGACGGCGACGATGAGGACGAGGACGAGGGAGACAACGCGATGCGATGATGCCATCGCCATCGCCGTCACATCGACAACAACTGTGTTGTCGTCGTCCGCATCCTTGTCCCCGTCCCCGTTCAAATGCATCCTCGTGCACGTCGCGATGACGACGACCGACGCGACGCCGCGTGCCACGACGAGACGACGAGGATGACGCGTCGCCCACGCACAACGGCGATGATGCGACGCCGTGACGACGACGACGTAGTAGAGTTCTATGTATTTATTTAGTATGCCCGTGATAGTACTACTACACATGAATTTACAAGAAGGCCCGTGATCCGCGGTACTGGTACCCTACATGGTGCTGCCGTTCATATGTAGCTATGGATTGTTATGTAATCTGGTGTGCTACTAGGACCCTAGTTCACTTGTCTACTGCCTTTGTCTATGGAATTTCTTCAGTACGGACAAAGTTTGCTAGCCAGCTAGTGGGGTTTCTGCCACTTTGTATATATATGGAAAATAGTGTAAGCCTATGGAAGCCTATGGAGTGTTATGAACATTGCACATGTCTCAGTGTTTTACTGATGTCGTTGCCTTCGGAGCGACAAGGGAAAGCAATTCATGCGCTCAGGCGATCGTGTCCGTGTTTACAAACGTGACTCTTATCATCGACTTCGTTTGCACCCGCAACTTCAAGTTGAACTTGAAGCGAAGTCACGGTGGTGAGTTTCCACACTCTTAGTTTCGCGACGGCTCCCAGTTTACAAATTACTGTCCATCACCGGAAGCGGGCTGACCCGCAGACAAAGATCTCTGGGCACACCATCAACATTGGCCTCTTCAAGTTCTGCTTCCTTGTCCTTAGAGCTCTCTTCAGGCGATGAGTCGATTTTCAGCCACCGCCTCTATCCTGCCACTTTCCCACGCACCGCTGCCGAATTCTGCAGAGACTGTAGAACTCGAGGATAGGGAACTTTGCATCGTTTCCGTAAATAACCTGCAAAGGCGTCTCGAATTCTCTAAGCACAGCGATTCCGATCGCTCGAAATCAAAGTCACCTCGGTGCTTCAAACGTGAACGCCACCCGGAACAACTCCCATCACCCCCTCGCAGTCCTCGCGAGACCCTTGTTCCAGAGGACCCAAACACATAGTATGCTTTGAACGGTAAGCTATACCGTATTGAGTCTTTTTCCATCATGCTGACGCGATCCGTGCAAAGCTGTCGGTGGCCTCCTCGCAAAGTACAACGATATCAACAAATTTGCGTTGAACGGTACGTCATACATCATTAAGCCTTTGTCCCTCATGCTGACGCGTTCTGTGCAAGCTGTCAGTGGCCTGCTCGCAAAGTACAACGTCGACCCCAAATTCATTGGACGTATCGATGTCGGCACTGAAACGATAATCGACAAAAGCAAGTCTACCAAAATTACAATTACGGAGCTATTTTCAGAGTTAAGTAATTTTGATATCAAGGGTGTCGACTCGAAAAACGCTTGCTACGGTTCCACTGCTACTTTTTTCAACGCCGTTAACTTGATCGAGTCGACGTCATGGGACGGTCGCAATGCTATGTGGCCTCGAAATTAACTACGTCACGATCGAGCAAACGGTTTCAGATGCGCCAATGCCTCTGAGTAAACTACTCGATACAGGCAGAACTTTGATCGTAGCAAACTATGGGGTGCTCTCTGTCTTCGAAATAGCACTGTACTCATTCCAGCCTCTTTTCTACTCCACGCCAATCGAGTACGGAGGCTTGGGATTCACGCCCATGAAAGTCGGACTCTGGATGGCCTGCTTTGGCTTACTCGATGGCGTCTTCCAGGCGTTATGCTTTGCTCCAATCGTAAACTGGCTAGGACCCAAAAAGTTATTCCGCCTTGGTCACTTTTGTTTCATCCCACATTGTGGTTGGTGACACCATATACGCTGAAGGGGCTGCACGTCCCGCTGGTGCTGGTGCATGTGCTATTCTTATCAGTCGATGACCTCTAGGATATCAACTCCTATGCTTTGAACGGTACGCTATACCGTATTGAGTCTTTTTCCATCATGCTGACGCGATCCGTGCAAAGCTGTCACGGTCGGCGGCCTCCTCGCAAAGTACAACGTCGAGGATATCAACACAATTGCGTTGAACGGTACGTCCAACCTCATTAAGCCTTTGTCCCTCATGCTGACGCGTTCCGTGCAAAGCTGTTAACTTTTAGTACTCTTCCGGCCTTTTCGTTTTCTTTATGGGATGGCTAGGCAAAATACAAAACGTGGAGGTCCATTTTGTCAAAGGTAATTCTCGTTTGACAACGCATTCGCGTGTTAAACGCTCGTTGAGTTGACTTCTTGAACAGACACTCCTGATGCCGATGGAGGTCATATATGCAAACAAGAATTTCTCACCCGCTTCCTGAATATCATACAGCGCGCATTGCTAAGGTTTACGGTTTCTCTACCAAGTCATATCGCATATTCCATCATGCTGCTAGATCCATAGCATTCAATTACAGGGGAACCATTTACCTCAACCTTCATTACTTTGAGAAATGGCGTGAGTCAAACCCGACTTGAATAGGGATGAAACGCTTATATGATCTCCCACCAAGACTACTACGATAATGTGCCCCGTACTACTATATATTCGAGGTGTCGTACAAAAGAGTGGATGTTCGAGAGTTCAAGTGCGCTTTCGTTGAAAGTCGATACAAGAGAATTGTACTATCGAGTGGGGTTTGTACATTACCGAAGATTGTTGGGAAGGTGCGGACTCGCCGGATGGCAACTTTTTGGGTTGTTTGGTTCCAAAGCCTTTGCCAAACAACCTTTTCGAACCCCATTCCACTTTGACAAATTTGGACCTTGATCAAATTCATTCCCAGCTTCTTTTTCCTCCCCTCTCATTCGTTTCCCTCATGG